>VXCM01000402.1:32280-162986 GCA_014773175.1 Lucifuga dentata
AAAAAAAAAAAAAAAAAAAAAAAAAAAAAAAAAAAAAAAAAAAAAAAAAAAAAAAAAATCTTACTTCATTATCTTAAGTATTATAGCCTTCAGGTTATAGTCAAACAACAAACACTACAGAAGCTGATTTATTTTTGCATGGTTTTATATACAGTGTTGATTGATAAGTTCTGAGCCTTGGATATAAGAAAGTGGGCAAATGTTTTTGTGGAAACAATTGTTGTTGTTTATTGCATATCAGCTGCATTCATTGCATCATTACTCAATAATTAGAGCTCATAACTTCCAGAGTGCTCAAGGCTCTCTGAATTGTACAAGATGAACAAACAAGGCCAATATGTAGTAAGTACATACATACTGGCTTGTAACCATGATTGTTGCTTTAAAGTAGTTTGTTATACACCTTGTATCACCTGATTTGGTCCCATCAAACTTTTACTTCTTCCCAGACTGAAGGAAGGCTTTAGCTGGAACGCTTTTTACCTTCGAAGATGACATAATTTCAGCTGTAGATCTTTCTATGCTAGGCTCAGAACTTATCAGTCAACCCTTGTTTAATTTTCCAGGCATTTTGAGAAGCATTTGTAATGTAATCTCAACATCATGCACTGTTTAAAAGTCAATTATAAGGTTTGCTCAAGACACCAACATTATCAAAGCTCAACATCAGAAACCTCAAAGCCGTTTGTGGCATGCTGTGTTTTCTGCAGTTAAGAGGCATCAGATCACTGTGTGTGTGTGTGTGTGTGTGTACAGTATATATATATATAAAATAATCTTTAAACAAGATTATTGTCATTGGAAGTATATGAAATCAGCTCATCCTTTCTATATCCTTGAAGAGTCTTCTCTTCTCTTCTAACATGTCTGCCATGTTGGAAGGTGTTCAGATTTAATTTTATTCTTTTCTCTGCCTGGCTTCAAAACTAGGAAGTATTTTATACTGCAGATCCATTTCAGTTTACATATTACAACACAGGAATAGATGGTGTGATATGGTTGTAAAATCCACACAGGCAAAAAAATCAATATAGCAAAAGATGTACTGAGTTAGGATGCCCCCTAGAGGCTTTAGCAATAACTTCAGGCTGCATGGGTCTGGGCAAATAAACAGTATTTCATTTAAATTCAATATTTCTGCTGCAAAACCTGACAAGGTGAATCTAGTCATTTGAGGCTGACTTTTAAAAATGAATGCACAGTGCACACTGAGTGAATATACACTTCAGACTGATCTTTTAACAGGAGGAAGAGGGTGAACTGTATGTGTTCATGTGTAGATTTCATGCAGCAGTGTACAGATGTGTGTGTCTGTGTGTTTTCCTTGCAGCCCTGCTGTCGTCGTGGTGCGAGGAGCTGGGTCGCCTCCTCCTGCTGCGTCATCAGAAGAACAGACAGAACGAACCACAGGGCAAAGTCCCCATGCAGCCCAGCATGAACAGCATGAAGCCCAGCCTCACACACAGGTCAGCAGGGACTCTGCCACGCCCCCCGTCAGCTGGAAAACCCAAAAACACATTTATCTGAAATCTATCTTAACTCAAAATTTTCAAGACAGTTTGAGGGTTTTTTTTTTTTTCTCATAATGTCCAAAGCGACATGGAAAGCTTTCCAAAAAAAGTAAAAATAAGAGAAGTGTGAGGAAAAAGAAAAAAAAAAAATCCACTACGAAAATAGAAATGTCAGATAAACTTTCTAAGAGTAATTCCAAATTATGTCTTAGTATCTGAAATTTTTGCCTTACTATTTCAAAGTTATGAGATGCTGCAGTAAAACCATAAAACAGCCTCGTAAAAGTCAAAATACCACAAAATACTAAATCTAAAATTTTAGATTTTTTTCAGTCTGAAATGTTAAACCAAAAAGTTGTTACGTCAAACACTTTTAAGAGTTTTTGTGTCTCTTTATTTTGGCTTGTAATGTTTTTGGCAGAAATTATAACATTACAACCATCACAAAAGTTGTATTTGGCAGGATTATTGTATTTAGTTGGATTCGATTTTAAGACGTTCTTGTTATTTTGTCAATGTGCTTTATTTCTAGATTCAAGCAAAAGCAGGCTCGTATGATTTCTACCAAGAACATTTTAATTTTACACTGTGGTCAAATTCAGTAACGCACAGACTAAAACTGGCTAAATTTGTAAAAACCAAGTAATAGTTCCAGTTCATTTTCAAGGTATCATTTACAATTCAATATTTCTGCTTTTCCCGAGAAATATTTAAAATAATTAGACGGATTGTTCATTTAAGCTAAGGTCACTTAAATGTCACTTTAAAGGGTTTTTCCTATTGTTTGGAGGAAAGCTTGGAGGATAAGTTGAGGTGATTTGGGGTTGAATGGCGTCATGTTTTGAAGAACATTCTGTGCTCGTCTCTCTCTCTCAAAGAAAACCTACAGATGGCTGCCAAAAGTCCTCTTTGCCTCTGCTGAGAATCTGAAGATATATTGAGCCTTTATGAGGAAATATTGAACATTTCTTCCATTCCAAGAGCTGAAGCTCAGAGCGAAAACAAACTCCTCTCCAAAAACAGCATCTCCTTCCCACTCCGCTGGCCACTCGCCTCTCCCCAGGAGGATTTAGCTTGTTTATTGTATTTAACCGACTCTCATATTTTGCCCTGATATTTGTTTTAGATCTGAATGTGTGACATTCCAAGTATGCCTATAGCCAAAGATGTTTCAACAACTCCAAACAAACATTTATCATATTTAATTTTTTGGTGTGTGTGTGTGTGTGGTGTGTGTGTGGGTGGGACGGTGAGGGGTAGGTGGGTGGATGGCATACAACCCCTGATTGACTCATTTAGAACCTAACAGTCCAGTCATCAACAGTTATCCTGGCTGAAAATGTGTTCTGAAATCAAAAGCCAAACATTTTGGCAAAGACTCTTCACAAATTATTCCTGTTTTTTTTTTTTTTTTTTTTTTTTGGATGGATTTGCAACTCTGTTTTAGCTCTCTTTCGGCTCTTTTCGTGCCCAAATGAAACCTCGTGTTACATTAGGCACATGTTTGTGTTTGGATCTGCTTTCTAGTGATGGATCCTTTCCTTACGACTCTGTCCCCTGGCAACAAAACACCAACCAGCCCCCTGGGTCATTGTCTGTGGTTACAACAGTGTGGGGTGTGACCAATACATCACAGAGTCAGGTAAGTCCATGCATAAACAGCATTCAGTCTGGATGCATCATCAGCCCTCTTAGACAAACATTTCCTGTAGATATTTTATCTTCCTGTGTGACGCTTTGTGAATGCAGGTGTTGGGTAATCCCATGGCTAACAGCAACAATCCTATGAATCCTGGGGGAAATCCTATGGCATCAGGTATGACTGGCAGCAGTACAGGGCTCAACTCACCGCAGTTTAGTGGTCAGCAGCAACAATTCCCTACTAAAGGAGGCTCCAACCAGCCATACATGCAGCAGGGCATGTACGGCAGACCCGGCTACCCTGGAGGTCCTGGAGGATACAGTGGGAGGTAAGAAATGGGGAAATTTTAATCTTTAAAGAATCAGAGAAGGCAAATTTCACATTATGAATAAATTGTATGGCTTTGTTTTTTTTTTTTNGTTTTTTTTTTTTTACAGTTACTCTGGAGGACCGAACGCCCCGCCAGGAGGTATGGGAATGACCTCCCACACACGTCCTCCTGGCGACTTCACTCAGCCAGCTGCGGCTGCTGCAGCTGCTGCTGTCGCTGCTGCCGCCGCTACGGCGACAGCCACAGCAACAGCCACCGTGGCGGCCCTGCAGGAGACCCAGAATAAAGACATGAACCAGTACGGACAGGTATGAGCACAACTCTGCTAACAGGAATATAGCTTCAACTACAACCAAATTAGGCTGTGAACTACACATGAAACAAAGCTAAAAGTAGAGTCCAGACACTATGCTGGACATCCAAAATAACAGCAACAAACACTCAAATCTGCTGTTTTTGCTTCAGATGTGTTCATCGTTCCAAATGGGTCCCGCTCAGGCTTACAATAGCCAGTTCATGAACCAGCCGGGCCCTCGGGGTCCTCCCGGGGGCATGAACCCAGCCAACATGGGATCAGCAATGAACAATCCTAACATGAGTGGGCCTTCCATGGGCATAAACCAGACTCGGACCCCAGGCACGGGACCTTTTGGAGGACATGGCCAAAGGATGCCCCAACAAGGCTATCCTGGAGGGCCCCGGCAGAGTATACCCATGCAGGCCATGAAGAGGCTGTATCCTGGAGAGGTGAGAGGAACGCATTAAATACCTGTAAAAGAGATTATGTGTGTTATCATAGGCAACGATTTGGTTATTCAAGAGCTTCAAACGAGCTTCAACAATTGACGATGAGGGAATTCTGTATCCTGCAAGACAAAACTAGGGGTTAAGAAACAAATTATTAAAGTATCTTGGTGATTGTTTTTTTCTCTGGAAGTTTCTTTTTGCTGTAAATACACTCTAATTTTCTTTCCTTTAATTTTCTCCTTCCAGGCGAGTTATGCAGGTCAGCAGTATGGGCCTAATGGTCAGTTCCCCCCACAGCAGGGACAGTACCCCACGTCCAACGCCTCCAGGCCGCTGCCTTCTCCTAATTACCCCGGCCAGAGGATGCCAGGGCAGCAGGGCCAAGGGCAGTACGGACCTGGCATGCCCATCGGCCAGTACTACAAGGTCTGCACCATCCATCCATAGATTTTCTAATTCCTATTCAGGGTTGTGGATTGGGCTGAAGGCATGAAAATAAACATATTAACAACCCTAAATGCAGCACGCGTTCAAATGAAATACATGGTACGGTATCTGCTTGGACTTCAAGAACCACTATTATCTTCTGTTTCCTTTACAGCAAGAGCCCTTCAATGGTCAGAACACCAGCTTCTCTGGGGGAGGATACTCCTATGGCCAAGGCAGTGGGGTATGTGTTTGTGGAATTGATCTGGAGCTTTAATTTCACTAAAACGATTTTAAAATATTTTTTAAAATGATGATAGGAAGGTAAAAGTGCTGACATACCTACAATGTTTCAACAAGTTGAAAACAGATATAATAATGAGGAAAAGGTGTCATATTACTGGTATATAATATGCCTACTCTTCTCATTTTAAGCAAAACACAAAATACTATGTAATATTAACACGTTATATCAAACAAAATAAACAACAAATCACATACTTAGTATATTACATTTGAACTTAAGCACTAGATTTCAGTGTTTGTAAACTGATAAAAAACTTTTGTAGGTTCTGTTAGCGGTTCTTTTGGCTCTTTTTTTTTTTTTTTTTAANTTTTTTTTTTTTTTTTTAAGTACAAAAAAAGTAGATTTCTGTTGGTTATAAAAATGTTGTAATAGGTGATAATTATTTCCAAAGAAATAATCCATTTGTGCTAAATTTGACCAGTCCTGTGTATGAGACGGGTTATGCAGATGGTTTCATTATTACACTTTCCTGCTCTCTTTAGCCCCCCAGGCCTGGAAATTACCCACACTCCCCTGTCCCTGGAAACCCCACACCCCCCATGACCCCAGGAAGTAGCATCCCTCCATATCTGTCGCCAAACCAGGATGTCAAACCCCCGTTTCCACCAGACATGAAACCAAATATGACAGCGCTTCCGCCTCCTCCAAGTGAGTCCGCAGCACTTTGACCTGACTGATGATATTTCATGCAGCATCATGTAATGTTGCTGACCTCCCCCTCTTCCCCCTCCCCCCAGCAAACCCCAACGAGGAGCTCCGGCTGACATTCCCCGTCAGGGATGGAGTTGTGCTGGAGCCGTTCCGATTGGAGCACAACCTGGCTGTCAGCAACCACGTCTTCCACCTTCGACCCTCCGTCCACCAGACCCTCATGTGGAGGTGGGACCGCCAAACGGGTCTCCATAAGAGATTTGCCTTCATAGGGCCTTGTGATGTTTCTGTAATTCTTTTTTCATGCCAAAAGTGTGAAATGTTGCGGTGTAAAGGTGTAATAATTTTCACATGAAGGGCGCTAATTATGATTTATTTTGCACAAGGATATGAAACAGGCAAAAGTTGCAAGAGAGATGTTCTCAAAGCTGTTTTGATTTTTTTTTTTTTTTTTAANTTTTTTTTTTTTTTTTTAATCAAACGAGTAGATTCCCCTTGAAAATTTAATTAGATCATCAGGAAAGCCACCCAAATTTTCAGTATTCTTTCATGCCAACTGTTTACAGCATGAACATAAAAAAAAATTTAGAAACTCACCAGGAAAAGCAAATTAACAGAAGAGCCTAAACGTAACTTTGACATCTTACAAATTTACTAAGTGTAGCAGCCTGAGAGTTTAAGGTAAATTCTGTGTCTTCGGTCCTGTCACCCCTACAGGTCAGACCTGGAACTGCAGTTTAAGTGCTACCACCATGAAGACCGGCAGATGAACACCAACTGGCCCGCTTCCGTCCAAGTCAGCGTCAACGCCACACCTCTCACCATCGAGCGGGGGGACAACAAAACCTCCCACAAACCCCTGCACCTGAAGCATGTCTGCCAACCCGGGAGNCGAGCGGGGGGACAACAAAACCTCCCACAAACCCCTGCACCTGAAGCATGTCTGCCAACCCGGGAGAAACACCATCCAGATTACTGTCACTGCCTGTTGTTGCGTGAGTGTGCACTATCATGACCCTAACGCTAGCATAAATGTAATTATTTTGCTCAAACGAATGATGGCTTTCATTTTTTTTTTTTTTTTTNTTTTTTTTTTTTTTTTGGAGGTGAACTTCATCTGTCTGTGCTGATTTGGTTTGTTCTTGGCTTGTTGTTGTGCAGTCCCACCTGTTTGTGCTGCAGCTGGTCCACCGGCCATCTGTGCGATCTGTCCTCCAGGGGCTCCTGAAGAAGAGACTCCTTCCTGCAGAGCACTGCATCACCAAGAGTACGGCTTATTTTATCTTTCGCTGTTATTATCATTATGAATCCACGCAACTTAATTACACGAGATTACATCTGCTTCTGTGAGTTGCGCGCTTTGAAATCTGCTGCCGTAGCGCACCTGCTTCTGATCAACTAAGACGTGGCGGCTCTGTGTTTCTAGTCAAGAGGAACTTCAGCAGCGTGGCGGCGTCGGCGGGCAACACCACCCTCAACGGGGAAGACGGCGTNCAAGAGGAACTTCAGCAGCGTGGCGGCGTCGGCGGGCAACACCACCCTCAACGGGGAAGACGGCGTGGAGCAAACGGCCATTAAAGTCTCGTTGAAATGTCCGATTACCTTCCGACGCATCCAACTACCTGCACGAGGGCATGACTGCAAACACGTCCAGGTTTGTGCAAATGTTTAATAACTAACTGAGGTATCCAGTCCTTGTTTTAAATGGCCTTCGCCCTTTTAAAATAAATAAAGAGGTCACAGAGGACTGCGCTCATAATTTTTCAGCCTACATTTGTCCGAAGCGTATTACTCAAGCCATTGATGAACGATGTAGGTTTTGTTCCATTCTGTCAAATTTCTACAAAGATAAAGTACTTATGAAAGATATTTTGACAAAACATTATCTGTGCATTACGGTTTAACACCATTTGGCAAGGATGTACAAAAATTTTTAAAAATTAGAATTCTTAATCAAGCGTATGAGTTCTGGGGGTCTTCAACCCCCAGAACTCAAAAATGCATGAAGATTTCTCTGTTTTTCCCTTTAAATTTTGAGTTGGTGAAGTGCACAGTGTGGATAATTTGTGACATCACAAATCAGCCAAAGACAGTCCTGAATCTGAATGTGCATGAAACAGATTTCTGCAGAAAAACCATATTGGACAAAATATTAGTCATTGCAGATTTTTTAAAAATGTCTTAAAATGTGTCTGGAGGGGATCTTTAGCAAAAAATGGAGTCTAATGACCCTGAGAGTAGTTGTTTTTGAGATTCCTGTGGTGAGTATTTGTGAGTTTGTCCTCCACAGTGTTTTGATCTGGAGTCCTACTTACAGCTGAACTGTGAGAGAGGGACGTGGAGGTGTCCTGTATGCAAGTACGTGAAAAAGCTTTCTGTTTCTATATAAAGGAAATAAATGTAGTGCTGAAACAATTAGTTGATTAATAATTTAGTCAAATGACAAAAAAACATATCTCAATAAAAATGAAAAATATTTGTTTGTTGAATATTCTCTAGCTTTATTGTAAACTGAATCCTTTGGGTTTTTTAAAAATTATTTTAAATAGAAGCCATAATTTTCTCTGAACGCCTGACGGGCTTCTGTCTCTGTTTCTCTCTGTTTTTTGGCATTTTATTCACCAAATGATTAATTGAATATTCAAAAGAGATTGATAGATTAATTGGTAATGAAACCTCAGATATCTCCGACTTATATCTAATGTCTTTTTTCTTCAGTAAAACAGCGTTATTAGAAGGTCTGGAGGTGGACCAGTACATGTGGGGAATCCTCAACGCCATCCAGAAGCAAGTTTCTTCTCTTTCTCCTGCTAGATCTATTAATAACTTAATTTTTTTTGCTTGGAAATGAAGTAACACCTTCTCTTTTCTCTCGGTGGAGCAGTTCGGAGTTTGAGGAGGTCACCATCGACCCTACATGTAGCTGGCGACCGGTCCCCATTAAATCTGAGCTCCACATCAAAGAGGACCCTGACGGACCTCTGGCTAAGCGCTTTAAGACCATGAGCCCCAGTCAGATGACCATGCCCAACGTGATGGAGATGATCGCCCAGCTCGGGCCTGGCCCCGGTCCGGGACCTGGTCCTGGCCCTGTCCTGGGCCCGAGCCCTTACCCATCACACCCTGGACAACATGCTAGTGGCAACGGGGGAGAATACCCAGGAGGAGGTAATGAAAAGCAGCCAGTTTTGATAAAATCAGGATAGTCAAGAGATTTGTTGGTGAGTTTTATTGGATATTTTATATTAGCGCCCCAATATTGTTAGCCAAAATCATCATAGTACATATGTATTGTATCACTGAATAGTTGACAGATGTGCAAAAAGACATAAATATTTATAAGGCAACATTTTTATGTCTGTGAATGTTCCTTCTTCATTTAAACTTTGATGTATATTTATTTTATGATATTATCATTATTTAAAATTTGCTTACATCCTGCCTCAGTAAATATATTTACCATAGTTCTATAACAACCAAAATTCAGGGATTCTTGCAAACAGTATTTGTTTACAAAAACTGAATATTACCAATCTGTCATCAACAGATTTTCATTACTATGAAATATCACAATCTGTATGAGCCTCAAATCTCCAGTATCGGTCAGGCTTGAATATTGATTTGTACATAAAATAATAAAACTGTCCTGAGGAAAACTTTAGTCTGAACCTGATTTAAAATGTTTTATCCTGCTCCTTGATAAATGTTTTAACACAGTATGAAAAAGAAGAAATGTGTGTGTCCAGCTGTGTAACCACTTCCTGTTTATGATCAGTTTTAGCAGCAGTAATGATTAATCAAACATTTCAATAAGGCCAAACTTCAGAATGAAAAGTGTTTCTGTTCTTACAGGCAACAGCTTCCACAGCCAAGGGAACTTTGACTTCCATCATGGTGGTGGAGTCGGAGGAGGCGGTGGTGCAGTTGGAGGAGGAGGAGGAGGAGGAGGAGGTCCCCCATTAAATGACTTCATGCATGGGCCTCAGCTCTCCCATCCCCCAGATGCACCTGGCAGCCTCCTGTCCCAGGACAAACCCCTCACCCACGGCATGAACGACACAGTAAGTCGACTCCTCTTCCACGACTCCTGTCTTAAATGAGTTATTTTTATTCTCCCTTTCATGTTTTATGGCTTAGGGTTAGTTTTAGCTTATTTTATTAGGAATATTTTGATATCTCATTCTACATATTAAACAGGGCTCATTATTTTCTATTTTTATTATAAAATAAAAACCCAGATTTTTTTGAAATTTTTTTTTTGTACTTTAAATGTTAAAATAACTGGATGAATCTTTCTCAAAAAATCCAGGTGAAATTAGCAGAACAAACACTCAAAACTATTGGTTATTATACTTTTGTTACTTGCTTTGAATAACTTTGGCGCAACGTTAGCAGCACATTTGCATTTACTGTCAAAGTTTCTCTTAAGTTTTCACAGTGTTTTTGGCTGCGTGAGAAATAAAATCTGGCTGGAAATTTGTTTAAACAGACATCTTCCATTAAAAAAATTGGGTATAATTTGGTGAAAACTAGTAAAACTAGCCTTGTGAAACTAAATTAGAAAATTGTGTCGGGAAAAGTTTGAAACTTAAGATCTATTTAACACAATGTACACTAGTGACACCTACTGGTGAAAATAATTCAGAGCAGCAAGTCCATGAAAGATAGTGCCACTGCCATAGCACAAAGTGATATTTGGAAGCAATTGTACTTGTGCTATAACTAATTACTGTATATACTAAAGTATAAGCTGAGTTTTTATTACCAAATCTCACAAAGCAAATTGGGGGATCGGCTTATACACGAGAAATTCAAATTTGATCCCAGAGAACGAAATTCCCAGGGGTGGAAATACTACCCATTACCACTACCCATGGAAAATAGTTTAAATCATACCTTNAAATTCCCAGGGGTGGAAATACTACCCATTACCACTACCCATGGAAAATAGTTTAAATCATACCTTGGAATGACATATTTTATTTTGTGTTAGATTTTTTAGATTTTTTTTGTTAGCTTTTGTGTTAGTTTTTGAGCTTATCTGCACATTTTATGGCGGCCAGTAAGTGCTGTTGTGATTGGTCAGTTACGGTAATCAGCTGCTGAAATAAATATCATGTTTACGGTACATGGATTATTTTCAGAAAATCAGAAGAATACTATGACAATACCCAGAAAAACAGGTAATTTGCTAAACAAATAAATTGATGGAACAACATCAGGTGGTCGGCTTATACACGGGTTTCTTTAAAAATCTAAATTTGCAGGTCAAAATCAGGAAATTGGCTTGTACACGAGATCGGTTTATACTCAAGTATATATGGTAGGATTGATGTCACATATTAAAAAACTGTAGTTATTTTTTTGCTGTTGTAATTACAAATGCAGCAATGCATCATTAAAGACGGAAATAAAAAGGGATATCATTAATGTGAGGTCCATTATGCAGGTCGACTTAGTGTCTTCAGAACCCAAAACAGCAATGTGATTCTGCAAAACAAAGCCTCTTTTGCACACGTGTTGATCACATGATTCTCTAAAAGTGATAAAATCCTTGAAATGAACCCTTCAGACATCTCTGAGCTTCAAACATCGCTTTAGGAGCCTTTAGAATGAATTTGAAAAGAATCTGCACCATATGAAAAAACCCCTCAGATTTGTTATCTGAACAAGGTGAAGCTCGTCTCTGCAGCAGCGTGTGCTCAGTCATGCTCACGTGCTCATGTCAGCGTGTAACGTTTCAGCTGTACATGTCTGCCGGTCACAGCTTCCATTTAAAGGCCTGTTCCACATTATTCACGCTGGGACTCATTTTGCTTTTCTTCTGTTTCCTCCCACACATCCCTCCTCTTTCATCTCTCTCTCTCTCTCTCTCTCCTNCCCTTCTCATACCTCCAGATGTCCCATCCAGATCAGTCCCATAATTCCATGCAGCAGAGCTTGCATGCGTCTCCACACCCCGGCAGCCAATCAGGGCCGCCCTTACATCACAGCGGCCAATCAGGGCAGCCTTTGCATCACAGTGGCCAATCATCGCAGCTGCCTCGCCAGCCGCAGCCTCCACCTCCACAGGCGGGGCAGAACAGTCACCCCCACAGCGATCTGAACTTTAACCCCTCCTCAGATGGGCAGATGGGTCAGGGAGCCCAGGATATGCCTGAACCCTCCCTGGATGTAAGTGTGTGTGTGTGTGTGTGTGTACACTGTTACAACAATTGTGGAAGAAATATTCAAAGGGTTTACTTTAATAAAAGCAATATTTGTTTAAATAAAAAAAAGAAATAAAAAAATTACTTTATAAAAAGTTCTGCCTTTGAAATTTGAAATGTAAGCAGTAAAATGTACTCAAGTTTTCAAAGTAAAAGTATTCATTGTGGTCAAAGTGTAGTTTATCGTGTAGTTTCACCGATGTTTTGGGAATTTTCATTTAAAAAATAGTTGAAAAAGGAAAGAAGAAAATAATGGAAGAATGAAGGAAGAGAAACTGAAGGAAGAAAAGGAGAAAGAATGAAAGATAATGAAAACAAAGAAAAGGACAAGCAAGAAAAAGAGAAAAGAAGGAAGAAATGGAGGAGATATATTTTTTTATATTATTTTTATTTTATTTTATCCCATGTTGAATGTTGAATCGGATAAAGTTGAATAAAAAGCACAATATTTGACTTTATGTAATAAAAAGTAAACAGGCTCACCAACCAAATAGAAATCGTATGTTGAAGTTGTACTGAAGTAAAGTAAGTGTAAGTTGTAGAAAACTCATTCAGGTCAACTGGATTCAAGTTTTTAATTCTGAAACGTGTCACAGTCCATCCAGACGGCTTCGTCAGTCAGAAAATTTCATTGTTTCATTCGTTTCAGAATTAAAAACTCGAATCCAGTTGACCTGAATGAGTTTCCTACAACTTATCTACCGCCTGGATGACTGAGAATCTTCATCAGAATAAATGGAAATGCTTGTTCTTGTCCAGCTCTGCTCACGTACCAGCTCATTAACATCGTCTGCTGCAGCTCTTCTCATCAAGTCCTTCTGAGCATTTTTAGCTGCATTACGGCCTTTTCAGACCAGGAAGCCAGTTTGAGGTTTTCTGCTTTTCCGTCATGGACACAAAGTTTGTTGGTGTCAAACTTCACTTCTGGACTTGCGGCCGTGACGAGACGTTTGTGGGATCAGTCGCTTCCTGGTCTGAAAAGCCCTTAATGGGTACAAGTGTCTTCAACAGACGCTTCAGTACAACTTAAAGGGGACATATAATAATTTTAGCTGTTTTTCATCTTTTTTATAGTGTAACATACTGTAGTAGGGAGTGTGTGTGTTGTCAAATTTGCAGTCTCATTGACGCCTGTAGAAATGCATCCAGTAAGACAAACACATGGGTCCTAAACTGCCCTGAAAGCTTCATTTCTGATGAGTTATTAGCTTCTGTAACATGATGACATCAGCATGTATTTGAATTTACCCGCCCACATTTGGTTTAACACGCCCACAAAGTACGAGGTAGTGTGGGAGTTTGGTCAGCGTCTAGTCGTGGCCTGACCCAGCTGGCCAATCAGAGCAGAGCAGAACAGAGAACCTCAAACAGCACGTTTTCACTCAGTGTGCACAGCGGTGCTCTGAGTGTAGAAGTGGATTGGTGTGTTTTTTTTTTGTTTTTTTTTTTTGCTGATTAAAGCGTTGCAAATGTTTTAGAATAAATGAAAATGAGAGCATGGGAATCTGTGTAATATGTCTCCTCTGGTTGTCAAGGAGACAACCACATTGGCTGTTTAAGCTCCGCCCTCACACTCTCTTTCTGCCTTATTCCACAGCTTCTTCCAGAATTGGCCAATCCGGATGAGTTACTGTCATACCTGGACCCTCCTGACCTTCCCACCAACAGCAACGACGACCTTCTGTCCCTCTTTGAGAACAACTAGCCCATCTCCTTCCCTAAAAACCCTCCTGCACCCACAGGAGGCGTGACACGTTTGACTGTCCGTCCACAGACACTTCAAGCAGCTTCCTATGCACAAACACACACGCCAACACACAGGTTTTTAGCAGATGGCGTGTGGCATAGGAACACGGCTCACAAAGGCCCTGATGCCACACGGGAAGTCTGCGGGATGAAAGGAATGCCGCTCAGAGCCGCGCTCCCTTTTCCCAGTGTAAAGATTCCATGCGCCAGTTCCTCCGCCTCTCAGCGATATTATATATAAATATATATGATACGTGTGACTATTCAACTGAAAACTGTGCAGCTATAATCATCATGTGTAAACGACACGGAGAGACCGGAGCCTTTTGGGGTTTTAGGAAAAGTGTTGTAGCTTTTTTATTTCTAATTTTGCTTTTGTGAAAAANAAAAAAAAAAAAAAAAAACATACGAATTCAAGGGAAAAACATTGTCTTGTTTGGTGTTTTTAATCCTATTTGAAATGTGTTCTTCCAAGACTTTGGCACATGCCACGCCCTTTGACCCCCCGACTTCCTAGTGTGTGTTTCCAGTTGGACATTAACTGGAACTCGACACGACCTCACCAGAATCAGAGCACTGAAAGGACGAAGTAAAATGTCCTCAAGTGTCAACAGAGGAAAGAGTGCACATTGTGCAATGGAGTGTGTGTATGTGTGTGTGTGTGTGTATATATATATATATATATAATGTGTGTATGTGTGTGTGTGTTTATATGTTCTGTTTTGTTTGCCTGCAGGTGTGTGTGAGTGACAGAAAGAAAGGAAAATACCAAATGGAATGGAGAAAAATTGATCTATTCTTGCAAGTTTTCTTTCTTTGTGCATCTGCCGCTTTTTTTCTGCCCTGGTAGCTGTGATATTTATTGTAATATTTTGCTCTTCCTCATCAAAATGCACCATTTTGTTGACAAGTGCATGTGTGCCAATGGCTCCTGTTGTTTTCTTCTAGCCTAAACATGCTTGATCAAACTTCTTTTTCCTCTTTTATCTGATTCATATTTATTATTTGATTGCAAATCCATGTATATTTTTTTTTTAAATGTGTTTTTGTCTTTGTTCCATGTCAAAATTAATCAGATATACACCACCAAAGTTGTCCTGTGTTTTTTGTGAGGGGTTAGTCTGGATGTCATGTTGGCGTAAAAGCAGGATTTCAGTTTTTAAAATGCATTTTATGAGTATCTAGATGATCATATTTACTTTCTCGTTTTGTTGATGTGTGTTAATCATCATCCTGCATGATCCGACCGTGTTTCCAGAGCTGTTGTATATACCCTTTGTGAATATTTTGTATCTGTATCTGTTATTGGTACCTACATGTATGTCTGTCCAGGACTACACACACTCACACAAACACACACAATCCCAGTCCATTATGTAATGAATTGATCCAAATGCACTCTCGCTGTTAATACCTGTGTTGGTGTTTCTGAATTCCCTTTTCCCAGGCAGGTTATTAGTGCGAGTTACTTTTGCTTTCATCTTTTTATATACAAATATGTCCGCTTTTTTTCTGTCTGAAAGATTAACGCAGGTTAGAGGTCCAAATTTCTCCAAAAATAATTTGTTTAACATACGATGACCTCGTCCTCTTCATTTAAAGTGAGAATGTGCAAAATGTCCTTTTAGATTTTTTTTTTTTTTTTTTTTNTTTTTTTTTTTTTTTTTTTGAGGCCTGATGTGAGCTTTTGATATCCATATATGGCAAAATATGTTTGAGCATTATATTGTATTTTTGTCACATTTTATATTGTTTGAAGTTTTAAGTTATTGTTGTCCAGTGTTTTTATGATTGGTATAATTTGGTTTACACAGTTTTATGCAGTACAGCAAATGAATTTGAAATACTGTATGTTAATGTTCCCCATTTGAGATTTTTAATCTATTTGAAGAACCAAATATGGCTGGACTGGTCTTCAGAGTTGATGAAATCACCTGTATTTGACACAACTGAAGGATTGGAGCTTTTTTTGTTTGTTTGTTTATATTTTGTAAGACAGTGCACTGCTGCATTGCGGTATTTTATTTCATTAAAAGTGCGTTACTTTAACCCTTCAAAAATCACGTCGAGAAATCTGGACCCACGAGAAATTGTCTTGTCTGGTTTAAACATTTGAAACTGAGTTGAGCAATCAAAAGAAAATGCAGTTAATATTGAAATGAAATTTCGGGGAGGCCCCCCCCCCCCCCCCCNCCCCCCCCCCCCCCAATTATTTGCATTACAAGGGACGGTTGCAGCAGTTGGGAGGTGGGGATCATGGGGAGGGAGGGGTGGTTGTAAGGGATACGTGTATATACTGTAAATGACAAATAGAGACACATTAACAGAATTGTATTCAGTTTCTCCAGAGGGAATGTGCATAGTGTATGTAGAATTTGTAAAGCTTGCATCTTCCTGTCGGACATTGAATTGGGAAAATGAGTCTGTGTTTGATAGCGTCTGTGCAGACCTCTCTAACCACACCTGTTCATCTATGTAAGATACTTTATGTACCCCTCCACATGGGGTTCCAGAGAAAAAAAAGACATTTTCCTTTCTGTAATATTAAACTTCTGTGTATTTCTCTATTACCTGTGTACTTTATAAAGGTGCTACAAAATTATGAAAACCTTTTGAGGTATAATTGGGACTTGGAGACGAGGAGCCTTGAGTGGTTCTTAAGGGTTGTTTCCAAATTTACAGTTTATAAAAATTTTGTCAAATTTATAATTTTTATGCAATTTGGCAAGAAATGCTATTAAGGTACAATCTGAAGTGATTGGCACAACAGGTGGCAGTTGTTTCTTTGGTTTTGTACATTCTGTGTACAATCATTTCATATTCTAAACTGGTCAGAAAAAATATTGTGATTTTTAGTCTTGCAAATCTGTATGTAGTTAGATGATGTGACATCCTAATATTTATCTAATAAATATGTATTCAGATGAAACACCGTCGGCATCGAGGTTGTCTTCTCATATTATTGGTCGAACCAGCGCATATTCCACAAGAAACAAAAATGGATATCCAGCTCATTTTATGCTACATAATTCATAGAGTACCTCCATAACAAACATACTTTTCAGAAAGAAAGAAACGATAAGTTTATATATAAATTAAATAAATAAATATTTTTAAAAAAACTAGAGAAACTACTATTAGAATGATGAATTATTATTATTATAATGGAAACTGCATCATATACATCTATGTCAAAATTATCAGATAGTAACTAATTTATGCAAGGTTATTAGAATTACAAGAAAGTAATGAGAAATTCTATCATGTAATTTTGAGATACTCATAGGAGATAGTATTTCATATAATTATGGTTAAATTAAAAAAGTAGAAGAAAGTAGAAGGGGAAAAAATTAAGAAAGAGAAGCAGATATGTTCAAAACACATCAAGGGAATTAGAAAGAAAGAAAAACCCAAGAAATTAAGAAGAAATGGAAAAAAGAGATAAATGTTATGTACTTCCTGAAGCGGCCACACAGTGTCGCTGTTTCTCCCTTCAGAATCCTATCAGGCTGCGTGACGTCACATGTAAATAGAAGAACCCATGTCCTGCACAGCCGCTAGCTCTCAGCTGTGCAGCGATGTTACAAATTAAAAACCGGATCAGATTCAGCTCTGTGGGTATCACCGCTGCCAGACTGTTCTCTTCTGGACCCCTCAGGAACCCGGTCGTGTTTCTGGACGTGGAGGCTGACGGTGAACCGCTTGGAAGAATAATAATTGAGGTAGCTAGCTAGCTAGCTAGCGTTAGCCGGTAGGACCTCTGTCTCACCTGTCTCTGATGAAGTTTTACTCAGGTTAATATGTTCTCATGAAAGCAGAAATTAATTGGAATTTGTTTGTATTATCTTGCAGTTAAATGCAGATGTAGTACCGAAGACTGCAGGTATGCTTATCCAACTTAAAAAAATTATTCAGCATTAAATAAATCCTTGAATATTGATATTAATTAAAAAAAGGTTTTTACAGAAAACTTCAGAGCTCTGTGCTCCGGAGAACATGGCTTTGGATACAAAGGGTCAGTGTTTCACAGGGTCATTCCTGGTTTCATGTGTCAGGTTAGATACACACCTACTGCACAATGATGACATTACACACTGCATGCAGAGTGTGTGTTGATATTCTCTTTCTGTTGCAGGGGGGAGATTTCATCAAACATAACGGCACAGGTGGGAAATCTATATATGGCAAGAAGTTTAAGAACGAGAACTTCAAATTAAAACACACCTGTCCAGGTACAGAACTACACTGGCTTATGCTATACTGTATATAGTTAGTTATTTAGAATATTTTGTTTTTGTCCTCATGCATTTAATTTTGTTATTTAAGCCTCTCAAACTTAAAGCCTCTTAAAGCATCTTAAAGTTGAGATCATATAGCCATAAAGGATTTTACACACATTCAACTTGCTTGTTATGGGGAGCGCAATTCAGCATGTAAGGACAAGCCAAGCTTTCTGTGGAGAGGAAAAATGACTGAAAAACCTTATACTGTATATAAAAAAATGAAAGCAACCTTGGGAGAGACAATTCAAAGAGAGATTCATTCTCCTTGAACAGCCAGGTCAGAGCTGTAGGTGAGGAAGTCGGCAAAGACACAAAAACAGTGAAACATTACAGGAACATATAAAACAAAAAATAAGCCCATGATCAACTAAGAGGATCTGGAAAGATGTAGTCAAAACTTTAAAACTTGCAAGTTATAAACACCAACGAATGAATGATCTCAAATGAATTGAGTTGTACAAAACAAAACTTCTTAAAAATTATCTTTATTCCACAAAAAAAAAAAAAAAAANAAAAAAAAAAAAAAAAAATCTCATGAAAAATCCTCATGAATCAGGCTCAGAACTTACCAGGAAGTAGCATTTCTTTCTCTTCTCCTGTTCTTAGCTGTACCATTTTACCAAATATTGTATTGGCTGTATTCCAGTCTCTCTGCATGCAGTAGCTGCCCTCGCCACTAGATGGCAGTGTTTAATCTCATGTAGCACTTAAACCATTGACTATATGGATTTTGCAATCCTCAAGTGAATGACCTACTTTCAGAGAGTCAACATACACTAAGCTAAATAACTCCCTTTCTTGAATAAACTTAAGCCACATGCTGATAAATTAGGACTTCATTTTAAAGTGTTGCATAATCACCGCTTGCATCAAATTCGGAAAGGAGAAAACGAGGCTGGCCTGACACAGTGTGAAGTTTATGCCATAACAGGCCTGAAGGGAATTTTCACTTAGTGAGTGCTACAGAGATCGAGAACTTGTTGACTGAATCACATTTGTTTGTTTGCTTTTTTTTTTTCTTTTTTTTTTTCTACAGGAATCTTGTCAATGGCAAACTCGGGACCCAACACCAACGGCTCCCAGTTCTTCATCTGCACTACTAAAACTGACTGGTAAATCATTTTAGGAGTCTGTAATGAGGGATATCAGATCATATCAGTTTTGTTAGACTTAGTCTGTCATGAAATCAAATTTAAGGCATATTTTCATACATTTTAGTATCTTCGGATGTGAACTGCACTGTGATTGGTGGCTTTTACCATGTCCCCCTTTCTGTCCTTCTCTACAGGCTTGATGGCAAACGTGGTGTTCGGTCAGGTGAAGGAAGGTATGGAAGTCGTCACCAAGATGGAGTCCTTTGGTTTGCATGACGGTGGTGTGATCAAGAAAATTGTCATCACTGACTGTGGGGAGATCAAGTAACACACACTCCCAAAAAAAAAAAAAAAAAAAAAATGCACACACATGAACTTATATTAATGATTTAGCATCTAAGCATTTAGTATTTACTTCATTTTTCTTGTTTTCATGACACTTTCAAGGAGTATGGAAGCGATCGAAACAGCACTAGATGATAATTTCATCCTCAAATTAAGCATGACATTTATATATTTTGTACATGCATGTAAAGCCCTAATAATACTGAAAATAGGAAGAATCTGAATGATTAAGAGATACATTAATACATTTAATCCCAGGTGTTACAGATATATAAAGTGTTTCTTAGTTTTATGTGAATTAATCTCTTTTATTCAAAAATAATACTAAATAATTCACTCTGTAAAATGTTCACATTGTGCATTTGCTGCCTGTTTATTGCCAAATAAATGCCAATTTTCAGCTTTTAATAGCTGTAGTTGTAGCCCAGGCCAGTTCATCTCAAGTGCCACCATCTCCGCTGGTTTTAAAGCTTCCTGGAAATGATCCAGCAGCTTTTTTTAGACCGGCTTTCCAGCATGACTTCCTGTCCCTCAGAACAGGATGTGACATCATGTGACATCCACCTACAATGCAGCCAAACTATCATATGGATGCAGCTGATAGATATGCGGGCTCATATGATGCCATGAATGCAGCTGATTTAATCTGCTGGTACCATTAAAGACCTGAAAATGTCTTTAGGGTGTATGTGGACTGCTTTTACTTCAGCACTTCTGGGATTTTTATTTGAAACACAGAAGGACTGGAGGAGACAGAAAGCAGGCCAGGACATATCTGAAAGCCAGAGAATGGGTGGTGCTGCTTATCGAGCTAATACTTTATGAAAGTAAATAATGAAGCGATGTGAAAAAGCAGCTCTTGCTCCTAAACGAAACCATATGCGCTCTGACCTTCCACCATTTGTTTGAATTCTCAGATTACTTTGTTGCTATAGAGACTTTTCAGCTCTCACTCTGCTTGAGCTGGAGATGTTGTAACAAACTTGATAGAATTTGCGTCCCCACCCTCTGGTTTAGTTTGAGCTATTTGGAATGCATGTCCAGTATTGTGCATGGAAACTTGGCTAGACAAAGGGTAGTGCTGCGGCCAACATTTAATACACATGCAAAACAATAACATCTTTACAGCTCGTATAAACCGGCTCTTTTTTTTTTGCTGTAAATGTCCACATCTATCACACAGCAGCATGTCAGCTGCTGTCTGTTTTATGTTGGCCCTCCTGTCTGCAGTTATACTGAAAGTGTTGATGTCAGATCCTGACAGGGCTTAGTGTGTCTGTTGTCTTTCAGCACATCCATGGATCTCCTGATGACAGAGCAGAGCAAAATTACAGCGTCGCACTAAATAAGCATGAAGCTCATTCAGAAAGCTGCCTTTATGTTAATCGGTGCTGTTTAACGGAGCGTTGTTGTAAGGTATCACGGGTAAAAAGCTGATGATTGGCCTGTTAATAAGCTGCTTCATATTTAGTCTTCATTCTGCTAACTCTGGTGTCAAGGCGAAGCTGACATGTTACATCAGCAAAGAAAACCTAAATTCTTTGCTTTAAAACTTTGCATTTTAAGAGAGAGAGAGAGAGAGAGAGAGGCGCCTTGTGTGTAAGATCAGATTAAAACTCGCCATTTAAATACGCCGACTGATCAAACGAGTGATTAATTTTTTTTTTTTTTTATGTCACCAGATGTCATTGCTGAAATTTACCACCAGACCGAAACGGGTCTTAATTTTTGTGTGAAAGTGTTTTATGAATCTCTTCCCCTGACATGTAAGTAAGAATATACTGTATTAACTCCTCTTTCAAGGCAAATGCTAAAAGATGCTGTTATCAGGCGTTTATGAATGAGGAAACATGGTTGTATGATGAAATTTACCCTTATTGTTATGTTAAAGGAGCATACCACCCATTTTACATGTTTGAGCCTAATATATTAAATTTTCATACACGTAACATTACTGACAATCATTTCCCAAAGCATACTACTGGAACGGTGAATTAAAATTTTTTCCTACCTTCCAGACCTCCATTGGTTTCAGTTCATTCTGCTATGAAAATCAACTTGTTGATACTTGAAACGTTCTTGGGATAGGTAATCCATCATCACCAACAAGACGTGTATTCAGGTTTTTTTAGAAGTTATGTAATTTTAGCGTTTAAGCGCAATAAAAAGCGTAGAGTGAATGTATGCCTCCACCAGGGAATATAGTCCCAAAAGAAGACCTGCGTTTATTGAAAAATTTAAACGAGCATGACTTCATAAGGCTGCGTAACTATTAGCAGGCGAAACATGGATTTTTAAGGTGGGTGTATCACTTGAATATTTGATTTTGAAAGATTAAGAGATTTTGCAAAATATCAGGAAAGCTGAAATACGGTTTTATCCTTTGGGAAATGATTGTCAGTAACGTAACATGTATGAAAATTGAATATATTAGGCTCAAACATGCAAAATGGGTGGTATGGTCCTTTAAGTCTGGCACTGTGTTTCATGAATTACCCTGAAAATATTTTGCAGGTTTCCCACCCCTGCCTACATGAGACAGTATATGGATCGGAGAATTAAAAAAAAAAAAAAAAAAAAANAAAAAAAAAAAAAAAAAAACCACATGGTGCTTTTGGCTTAAATCAAACTCCAGAATGAACACCTCCAGTTACTGGTAACAACAAGACCCAAACAAAGGAAACCACATAATCAAAGCAGTCCTAACTCAATATGACGTTTATTCATCAAACTCCCAACAGCACTAAAGCACTCAAATGTTTTCCAAACTAACAAATAAGGCACATTTTGGAATGCCGTTTCATGGACATGAAAAACAGACTTGTGGTCAACGCTGAACAGCGACTATCCTGGTTTCCCAAAATCATTGTCTTCCCGACCTCAACGTCTGCCTTCTGTCCAATTCAAACATTACATTATTGCAATACTGTAGTACAAATATCTCAAATGATACAGACATTAAAGAATACAACCATAACTTTCCAACTGACCACATAGGTGTTAACACATTACATTCAGTAAATATGTATTATTTGTAGAGGCTACGCTATCAGTAAATGAAATAACAATCAAGTTGTTGAGAATGTTAAAAACAAGATGTACTGTAGCAGACTACTGCAAAATACTTAAATAAGTGTACATTGCACAAAATAATATTTCATTCAAAACCAAACACATGCACATGCAAACTCTAAAATAGTTCTTTGTCACCCGCACGTTTCCGACAAAAGTATACACTCCTTAAACTACTTATAACAACATAATATTTTATAATAATTCCTTGTCATTTCTGCTTTAAGCAAACTACAACTCACAGTTTAATGTGCTTATACAGTGGTGAGTATCCGTCATGAATTAAGAAAAAGGATTCTGTATGTTAACACAGTATATCTTCATAATATTGTAGTTACTGTTTACAAAATTAATACATGTATAGATGCAAACGGCAGCTTGTAGGCAAAATTAGTTACATATAGCGACTGGATATCATTGTGGGTTATTCAACACTGATAACATCATAAAACAAAGCACAAAAATACAATGGCTTATAATCGAGAAAGGGTATTAATTATGTACCAGCTTTTTTAATAATATTCTATGTAGACATCAATATTTCCTTCTTAGTGTAACTTTGTTGCATATTCTATACAAAAAGTGTTGTAAAAACTCTTTCCATAAATATTTCTGCAGGATAAGCCCCTCAGATTTTTTGTAAAACATCAAAGAAAATAAACTCCCAGCTTTATTTCTCAGCAATAGGCCCTTCTTCACAAAAAAATAAGCTTCAATATTGCATAACACTTCAAAAGAGCTACGATCCTTGAAAATGATGGCCATCAAATATATACATAAAACAGTCCTTTGTAAATACCTTTGTCAGGGAAATAACTCGAGGTTTTGCAGATTGCTTTTAAAAAATTTTCAACATCTATTAAGTGTTCCAAAATACACATCTCGTTCATAGAAAATAATAAATTTGAACTGAAAAGGTACTAGAAAAGTCAAGTATATGTAATTCAAGACACTACATTGGAAAGCAGAGATTGTGGGTTTTTTTTTTTTTTTTTNTTTTTTTTTTTTTTTTCTATGTTAACTGCTTCCATTGGCTCTTGTTTTGCCACTTGAAATGTCTCTGGGCAGAAATAAACAACCCCTCTAACGGGAATTTACACTTGTCTCATGCATATTCTGCAAGAACTCTTCCAACAGCGCTCTTACCGGTTTGTTAAGCGAGTTCACAAGGCAGCACTGGTATCTATTCCTCTCGCTACACCGCCGTAGTATGATGTGGAAAACAAGTGTCAGATGTAAGTGGATGAGGCTTATTCAGTTAGTGTTTTTTAACAAATAGAGCGACAGAAAGCGTAAGAAACATGGAAATCCTGTCTGTAAAGGGTCAGTTCACCCAAATCACACAAAGAGCATACCACTTCCCCTCCCCATGCAGATAGGAGAGTGTTTCTGGAAAGGCATGTCGCTGTTGAGTTCTAGAAATAGATTTTGATTTTAAATGCTTCGAGCACCATCCATCCATCCATTTTCTGTCTGAGATCGTGGGGAGAGCAGGCTAAGCTAGCCCATATGCCCAACTTCTTAGCAACATTATCCGGCTTTTCCCAAGGCATCCCCAAACTAGATGGGATATACAGGCCAGAAGTTTGAGGCCATCCCCAGATTAAAAAAAAATCATAATTACACTGTTTTACAATTTATTGCACAGGAAATGACAAAAATAAATACAGAAAATAAATGTAACTAATTAGTTTTCAAAAAGAATTTGTCAGCAAGAGCCCATTATATAGCCACTATGGCTACAGAAATGATTTTTAATGAAGGCATCAGTCTGTATTAGATTGGCACTCCAGTTGTGTTCAACTCCCTTGCTGATGTGTTTTAACATTCTATTCAATAGCTGTCTGCCTTCTCCCACATCATTTTGGAATTAATTTGCTACACAGTCTGCTCATGCTGCTGCTCTGCAACCACCCTCAAAACAGCGTAAAACATGGGAGTGGCTGCGAATCCATCCTGTTTATGAATTATTGGTCAAAATTTAATGCTTCAACAGGACGATTCAAAACATTCATCAAAATCATGCCAAAATTACATCCATTCAAAAAAACAAAAGCAAAAGGTTTTGAGAATTATGACTTGGCCACCCCAGTCTCCAGATGTTTCTCCCATCGAGGTGGCATGGGATGAGCCCATTGACCAAGCAATGAAAAATACTGGAGTGCTTGAAAAGTGTTTGGGAATCACTGCCAGTAACCTACTTCCAAAAATGACTGCAGCGTATGCTGAGAATTTGCGCGGCAGTTATTAAGGCCAGAGGTGGTTACTGTGACGAAACCAAAGTCTGAGCCTGAAATGACTTCAGAGTGCTTTGATGTTGACAAAATCTCCTTGAAAACTAATTATTTTATGTATTTTTGTAATTTCTTGTGCAATAAATTGTAAAACAGTAACTTGATGATTTTTTTTGTTTAAATCTGGGGGTGGCCTCCCTCCAGAGAATTCTGGGTCTGTCCTGTGGTCTCCTCCCAGTTGGACGTGTCTGAATATACCTGCACGGAGGCATCCAAGAGGCCTCCTGAGCAGATTACCACCTCAGCTGCAAAGGTCTCACTCTGAGCAAACTGTGGATGGACTCGAGCTAAGCTTGAGGAGAAAACTCATTTTGCTTTCATCTGCAACCTCATTCTTTTGTCACTATCCAAAGCTCATGAGGGTTGAGGGTTGGAACGTCAACTAATCGGTAAATTGAGATCTTTGCATTGTAGCCTCGCAGCAAGAATGCCTTAGGATCAAATCCGACGTGGCCTTTCTGTCTGAAGTTTGTGTGTTCTCCCCGTGTCTACTTAGGTTTCCAGTCCAAAGACTTGTGGACTGGAAACTCTTAAGTTTGCATAAGTAAGAGTGTGAGCGGGTTTGTCTGTCTCTGTGTTCGCCGTGACCTTGTACAGAAGAAGCAGATATCAACAATGGTTGGATGGATTATATTAGAGTGGTGACAGCATTCTCAGCCACAGGTTTTTGTGATTTTGGTGAACTGATCCTTGAACTTGTGATAATCACAACCTTCAATTCTTTCTTTCATTCTGATAAATGAAATTAAGCAAAAAAATTTGGACATTTACCAAAATTCAGAGGGCACCATCAACATCCGCTCCTGCTAAGGCAAGTAACCATGTATTTTTTAACAAATCCACAGTGCCTAGATAAACATAACTGCAATAGACGAATAAAAATCCACTGTTTAATGAATCCATTCTGTTATGAGGATCGCCTAAGAAATACAATTATGCTGATATTCCATGACAACAGACCACAGCAGGATTTGTTATTGCCAGCTGGAAATGCTGCTTTAGCCCACGTCTCCAACTCAGCAAACTGCGTTGAAGCAAACACCCTCCATGCCAATTCAAACTCTCACTGCTAATAAAGGAATCTTATTATTTTCTCGTCCTTAATCATACCTTGAACCTGCGTACAACTTGGCAAACTTACTCTGCATCACAGTTACCACATGCACGTATTCTGCTGCAAATCCGAGCCTACCATGTCTTCCTGACTTCAAATGGTACTTCAGAGTGATTAAAATCTTCTTAAGGCACATATATTACAATATAAAATATAGCCAGCCAGCTTTTGCAAGTCTACATACAGTACATATAAAATATTTCACAATTCATATGGTAACAATAAATCGAAACTACATTAATTTTACATAATACCTATCAGAATGGATTTCCCGTGCAATGCTTTGAGTCTGCACTGTGATATATGTAAACAGGATTGGTTGATAGGACTTCTCTTCCATTAAAGACAGTGGTTTATAATAGTAGGCCCCAAAAACTGAATATAAGTGTAAACTTAATTCATCATCACCTTCAGTATCTCCTTGAATTATCAGCATTGCCGCATCACAAGTCAGCCTTTCTACCTCAACTCTGTTTTCTCTTAACCAACCTGTCATTGCTTCACCTCCCTCTGGACGTTCTTCACTCTGCAATCAGCTGTTGGACATAGTTTGGAAGGGTACAAGCCCTTGGAATAGTTTCCTTTTGGCTTCGCTGTTATTCCACGACTCCACTAAGACTGCCAAGCATCTTTTGGCGCTACATGGTGGAGTTGAAAAACTCTCGAAAAACATTATTCCCATTGTATTTTACAAGTTTGTGGTGTCTGTTCAGGCTTTACAGTTAAATCTCTCAAATTAGGTTTCATAATGCTAATCACGTTCTGGCAAGCAGTTCATTTTATAGATTACTTTGTAATCTAATGCCATGTATAAGATTGCATGGAATATTCTACATGCATCACTGGCAAATAACTATGGACGGCATATTATCATTACAGAAGCTTCTTGTATTTTCCTACTGTTGCTTTTGAGACAAATTCTCAGTTGATCTGCTTTTGATTTGAGATTCACACTGCTCACTGTAGACAATCTGCTCATTGTGAGGCAACAGAAACACTGCAGGGAGGGTAAATGAAATCTGTTAGCAATGCGCTATATCTAGACGAGGAGCGATTCTACGCAACTGAACCTACAGTAGTTTCTAAAGGCGTGGAAGCAGGTACATAATATTGTGATACACAAACATACAAAAACATTTCTTTATGTCCCAGTTAAAATTCAAATTGCACACTAGACAACAATAAATATGCCAGATGTAAGCTAGGGATGTATGGCACATATCCCTCAGTTAATTCACAGTTAATAAGATGTGCTGTTGACCCTAACATGGCAAGAAATCGAGGCCCTCGTTACATTATAATCATGAGAGGCCGCGGTTAAATGTCCATCACATACTTTGCTTGGCAGGAAATGGAAGGCGGATCTCTGTAAACACAAAAAAAGCCAACAAACCCCGAAGTGAGGTAATCTTCTGAGCCAATAACGGTGGCAATACTGTCAGTGACATCAATAAAACACACGCCCATCGCTAATTCATCAATGCAACGATTAGCTGCTGTTAAATATCAACTTAGATAAATGGTTGAGGCATAATGACCTTTTAATGTCTCCGATTTTGGCAAGTTTTCACTTTTCATGAAGAGCACTTAGAGAGTTTGATCGCAAGCACAGGTCGTACTCTTCCTCTCATTCCTGAATGTACTCTTTCAATACTGTCACTGATAGAGGACTTTATTGATGCCTAAAAACTGTGTTCCACTGGTGTTCTGGAAGTTGGAGAGGGACAAAGAGGTTTATTTGCTGTGGTAAAGAAGGAAGGCAGAGGGTTAGAGCACAGGGAGCTAACAGACACGATTCAAGGCTTAGGTGAGAGATAAAGGGGAAGAAGTGAGAAAGGAAAGGAGGACATTGGATGCAAGGGGGGAGGTCAGGTGAAGTAAACGGCCTTGGTGAAGGATGAGTTTGAGGACTTGGGATGCAGAAGTTGCCCTCTGACAATAACAGAGATATAGCTGATTATTGCACACGGCGGCAGTAGTAGCCCAGGACTTTACATTTCTCGCACAGGTGTTGCGGGTGCTCCTTGCTCTGGTCGGAAACGTCCAGGCCATCTGGCTTCTCTAGAGGACGCTGAGGATACAAACACAGGACCGATAATGATTTATTGCACACAAACAAAAGCAGATTGAACAGGTACACGCACACAAACACCCAAAAGCACAGGCTTGCCAACAGTTTATTTGGCAGCAGATTCAACTCAGCTATACACCCAATTGCTTTGGCCTCAGATATTACTTCCATATTCGTCTCAGACCAGATGTGTACTTTTACACAGTTAGTTGCAGAGATAAGGTAACGCACTATAAGCACCAGAAACTTAACAGAACACCTTAGCAAAAGGAAAAAAGCTCCAATATGCATTTGATCGTAAAGACCTGTATGGAAATTTCAGGGGTCGGTGCTTTTAGATGCAGTTTTTTTAATAATTCCATTGGAACTTTTTCTTTCTGATCCATCGTTTTTCAAAGTGGTGTAACTGAAGGAAAGCAGGTTACTACAGGTCATTAAAAGCAGATATTTCAGTCATCAGCCAATGAGTTTGCCAGGAAGTATTGAGACTTTATTATCGCGGCGGCAAAGACATTATGTCCTTATGGAAAGATGGAATATCTGGTGGTTTTTATGGGGTCCCATCAGCGGTTAGAGAGCCCTGACCCGGGTTCAAGCCCCTGTGGCACAGAAATTGTCCCTGCTGAAGTGCCCTTCAGCAAAAAAAAGAGACCTAATCCCTGCAGCTGAAGGGGCAGGAGTCAGATGTACTAGAGACAAAGATTGAATGTGACTTTTGTGCTACTTTGCACTTATACTCCTAAAAAATTCAGGGAATATTGTAGTTTTTTTTTTTTTTTTTTTTTTTTACTAAATTTGTAACTGCAGTTACTAGTTTGTTGTTGGTTAAAAACCTTTTATTTCTGTCTTGTCAATGGCACAGTGACTTTTAGACAAAAGTTTAGGAAAAGAAAATAGGTCAGAGAATTTACTCTGTTTTTACATGCTAGTATTAGTATTTTTTCAGATTTGAGTACTTCTTTCACCACAGACAGCACAATAAAATAATTCAATGTAGGTGGCTGGCACGCTTTCAAGAAATATATTTGCCATCCAAGAGGGACAGAAAATCTTTTATGCATGTGGTTTGAATTGGAAAATACATATTCACTTAATTTATGGGAATCTTCAAGGAAGGAGGGAGTCATGCTGGGATGCAGAGCTCGTTTGATACTGGAGGACATTGGGGTTAGTGGTCCATTCCAAATGCTGACAGGGGGAAATATGTTAAGTGGGTGACATTGGAAATGCATGGAATTTGCCTGCCTGTGTGTAGTTTTGCCACAGGACACAGAGACAGATGGGTGAGGTTTTCTTAGCAGATAACTCTGTGGAACAAAACGGTTTTCAGTGAGAAATTCTTTGTCCGTAGCAGCAATGTGAATGCTGTCTTTCAGCCGTGCTTTCCAGACAGTACATCTCCTCGCACGAAACGATGCAGATAATGAATAAAAGGGAGAGAAGAAGAGAAATGCAAAAAGAGAGAGACAGAAATACACTTATTCTTTTTGTCAAACATATTTAATCAATTAGCTAATCTGAAAAAGTACTGTATCTGGACCCCAAAACCTGCCAGTGGGTTTGAAAGGCATGTTTTCTTTAAACAATCGCCAAAATTACACCATTTGTTATAGCCAGAGACTTTAAAAATCAAAATTATCGTCAGGTTTTCAAATTTACGATGGTCCTTGAACTAACCATGTGCGCTTAACACTTCTGTAAAGAAGCGTAACCAAATCTAAGCTTAAAATAGTGACATTTCTTCAAAATCACTTTATTATAAATGTCTCATTTAAAAATTCGCTAAAAATAAACCTTTACACAATCCAAATTCTGTAAAAAGCAACAAATTCTGCGTTTTTCGCCACAACTAGCAAGCCTGGAGCGCCNATCCAAATTCTGTAAAAAGCAACAAATTCTGCGTTTTTCGCCACAACTAGCAAGCCTGGAGCGCCTCTGGTCTCTTTAATAGTCACATGACAACAATTCAGCGAGTCATTGGCTGAATGCAGACTACAGAGGCAGACTGGGCCTATTGTTTATAAAGAATATAGGTTGTAAAAATGTAAATAGTTCAGTATATATAGTCCTTTTTTTTCTTTTTTTTTTTCCAGTATTGGTAACACTTGTGGGCACTTGGAAAAGTGTTGTATATATAGATTACATCTTTTTTCAAATTTTTNATTGGTAACACTTGTGGGCACTTGGAAAAGTGTTGTATATATAGATTACATCTTTTTTCAAATTTTTAAAATAAATCATCAAAGAAATTCAACTTATGTTTTTTTTCTTTTTTTATGATTTATGACATTATAACTGTGTTATACAGCACAAAAGACATTTTTGAGTTCTTCCTACATATAGCCATGATTGTGCTGCTTCCATAGAGGTGCAGGACTTGCAGCTACAGTGAAAAATGAGCCACAGTGATAAAAATGTGACAGGAGCAAAAACCGCCCAGAAAGTGCTACCTGAGGTCCGGAGGATATTCAGAGGTGAAAAGTGTTAACCGAAGTACTTATCTTAGTGCAGTTTTAAGGTTAGGTTGTACTTTACTTGAGTATTTCCATTTTGTGCAATTTTCTGATTCTGTTCCGCTATATTTATCTGACAGATGTAGTTATTATTTATTTTGCGAGTTAAGATTTTAAACCTTCTATCTAAACATTATTCCCAATCAGTGACATTTTGGCTTTTTAGTGGTTTTTGTGGTCATTATCTCAAGTGTTTTAGGAAGGAAAATAGTTAAGATGAACATTCAAAATTAAACAAAGGAGGTTCTTCACACAATCTCTATTTCTAGCATTTCTTTCCAGACTTTTCATTATTTTTTTTCCCACAAACTCTCAAAAACTTTCATGCTATCAAGTGAAATAGTATGTTCATCTCCAATTTCAGGGATTTTTCAGGGATTTTTATTTCTGATCAGTAAGTTACACTGACATGGATATTCATTGCAATAAGTACTTTTACTTTTGACACATGCGTACCTTTAACTGATATTACTTTTACTTACCTAGAATTCTGAATGCAGGATTTTTGCATGGAGAAATGGAGTATTCTATATTGCGCTTTGATTGTTAGGATGAGGATTTAAGTACTTTGAGTGTATCAGAGCCCATTATACTGTATTTACCACACTGACTTAGACAAGTGAAGATTCAAAGGTGGAAATAAATTTTGGAACAAATTATCCATTAACGTTCCATAAATAGTTCCACGATTTCTCAGCTGACACTTAATGTAAATGTTGCAAAATGCTCCTTTCCTGCTTCATTTCATGTACATGTTAATAGAGCCGAGTATGCTCATGGTATTTGGAGAACGAACAGGGCCTCAAACCAGTAATCCTAACTGTATTTCAGGAAGTGGAATTGGAAGAATGTAGAAAAGCATAAATATTAAAAGTAAAGTGTTCAGGATAAATATATCTGTAGCTGAAGGAAGCAAAGTGAATTCCTTTGCAGTTGATCCATCTCTGCACTCAGCAGGCAGCGAGGAATATTTGAGGTTAAGCCAAACAGACAGCTCCCAAGCACGTTAAATCCCTGCGAGTGTTCAGTGATGAGAAAAACGCTTCTCACATCTTGTCAAATAAAATTTAAGTTTTTCATATAATTAAATGTGAGAGGGAATTGCTGCAGCTGCATGACACGATTAGCCCGGAGTTCATTTGGGTCTGTGAGTCGTTGACGTTCAAAATAATTGTTCACACTTTGATAACGTAAATAATCCCCAACGTTTATCAGTCAGGATAATTAGTTTATTCATAGCTGGCTTGCAAAGGCATTTCTTTTTATTTTATATTTTAATGAGGTTGTGAACCTTCCTTAGACAATATGCAGCCACAGACACACACACATCAATGTGTGTTTCCTTTTCTGGAATCTCTTAACCTTGGCTGAGACGATCTGATGAACCACTTAAAGTGTGTGAGCAATGTTTTCTTTCTGTAATTTCCAAATCCAGAAATATAAGGGGTTTGTTGCGAAATTTCAGGCGGCAACTGTGTTGTACCAGGATTGTGCTCGATTTTAAAACAATTGCTACACGGGCGAGTGTTGCTCACATTTTCGCTTGCACGTTTTACATCAGTTTGGAAGGATTAAATAGTTTGTCCACCAGGTGGCAGTATGAAGGTAGAAACGTAACTCATCCTGGTCAGAACACCTTAAAAACTACTTTCATCAACACTGTAAACAAAGATGGCCGCAGCCACGACGGAGATTTCGCATTACACCATTTAACGATTCCCACCGTGCTCAATCAACTCAATACTTTCAGCAACACTGACAACATTTCTGGTTGTCAATGTTGCTGAGTTGCTGATGTGACAAAAGTTGACACTGCTGCCACTGCAATTTTTAGTAGGTGTTGCATTTTGCGAACACGTAGCTTTTATTTTGGAGGACGTGCACAACCAAGCTTTAAATAGGATCTACATGGCAACCATTATGCATTCATATGAGTGTAGTTAGCATCAAGTATAATCCTGGCATTACTGTGTATTAAAGTTGTACCTGTTTGTGCGGATAAACGTTGATGTGACATTTGATACATTCTTGTCCCATGTTGGCCCAGGAGTTGCCACTCATCCACTTCCTCTTACACTTGGGGCATTTGTACTCTCCGAAGCATCTCTTCTTCCCCTGGTATGGTGTCAGACCTTCTCCTTTGGGTCTGGCCTGTAAGAATAAGACATCTTAGAATATATTTTTGGAATGATGCCCAGCTTATAACATGTAGAAGTGAACGCTATCCGCATCAAAGTCAGATCTGACCTTTAAAAGTGTTACACCAAGTAGTAACAGAGCTATTATTTCTGCATTTTGTAGTAAAATTGGTTTGCTGATCAGATCCACAATATTAAAGAGGAAGTAAGACGTTTTTTGTTATTTTCTCTCATTTTATCATGTAATTTAGTAGGGGTGTTGTTGAGCAAAGTTGCAAATCTTGAGGTTCACACTAAAGGAAATGCATCCAGTAAGACAAACCGTTTAGTCCTGATCTGCCGTGAAAGCTTCATTTTTGCTTTTCCTTTAATTCCGTTACATGTTGATGTCAACATGTAACACATCTGGTTAAACACAAGCTACCGCGAGTTCTTGGCCAGCATCTGCCATGTTGCAATTGGTCACTCAGAACATTTCAAGTTTTCCAGGAGGAGGCCTGAAAGAGACAGTACCTAAAATTGCCTGTTCATTCAGTGTGCATAGCAGTGCTGCAGCCAGGAGTGGATAAATGTGTTTTTCTCCATATTAAAGCATTGTAAATGTTTCAAAGTAAAGCTAGAGCTCCATGTGAAAATAAGAACCCTCTGTGGACTTTTTAGAAGTGAAGACCTGAATTTATATGAAAAAAAAAGATGCTGTAAAAGACAGCAATGACCTCAGACTCCAGAGAGTAAAGTTAGGTGATAAAGATGAACCCACATATGGACAAATCATTGTTTTTTTTTTTTACCTTCGTGACCAGATTGATAAATTCTGGTTTTGTATTTAGTACTGTGGAATACACTGCAGGGAGTACAGAAGGACATTTGAACGACAAGCTTTAGCATTTAGCCGGACGATAATGGATGGTTAGCTTTGACAGAAGGGTGTGTTGTCGTGCTAATATATCCAGCTTCATCGTACAGCACACTCCTACACACAATTTTGGCACAAAACATGGTTGTGTAATTGACATTTACTTCCATTACAGCTGTGGTAAATTACTCCTCTGATTCTCATGAGGGAGATGATTACGAACAGTCAGCCAGCCATGAAAGAGCACTCACATGAGGGCAATATTTTTTGGGAGGGGCCACTCCAATGAGTTTATGTTGGCAATTTTATTTAGGCCACAATAACATCACATAAGGAATAGACTTATTTTTCCTTTAAAAGCATGTCACAAACAAATGATGTCATCAAAAGGATAAATCACGTTTCCTCCATCCAGCCCAAACAAACCCAAATGTACTCTGATTAGTAAGTTTGTTGGAGCTTGTCATTATCAATTTAGACCTCGGTCATAAACAAGAGCACAAAATCTTCCCAGAGCTTGCACTGGATAAACCTTCATTATCAACCCAGGGGATGGTTGATTGGGTAAACAAAAATCTTCCATTGAGGAGATGAGTATTGCAAACGGGCACATGCACAGATGGTTACTTGATATGAAATTTAGAAGCAATCTTAATGCACAGTATGCAACTTGTGGCAGTTTTCCAGAAAGCTAGGAAACGCTTGGTCCAGTCCAGTCCCGATTCCCCTGCAGCACTGGAGATTGTTTTCATAATCACTTTAAGATTGGCTGCAGATTTTAGGGTAGATATAGAGGGTGCGGGGATTGAAAGCAGGGGTACAATATGTGCCTGGTCTTCCCCTATTTCAGCCCAGCCTGTATGTGAGTAATAGGAACTTTAATCAGCAGCATCTGGTGCTGTCCTAACAAACGCCAACGCTTTGCATCACCACCAGCGAGCCAATGCTAAGTATGAGCGGCTGTGCTTCAATCCGGCCCCTCAACAGCATGACCTCAACCCCACTGTCAGGATCACATCTCCCACTGTGACAGCACGCAGGCTGGAAAATCTGACTTCTCCTGGCCGGTAACACATTAGTCTGTACGCGCTGATGGGCTTTTTTTTTTTTGTTTGACGCAATTGCCAAGCGATCTGAAAGACAATGCCATGGCAACGCTTTATTTGGATGCTCTCCTTTAAATGATCTAGCTAAAGTATGAACCAATAAACCGGCTGCTATTTTCACTCCGAAAATCTCAAATGCCAAAATTTTAAGCACTTCCAGGCCTGTTTTTTAAATATTTAATGATACAGTGTCGAACAAATCAACATTTAAAGGATCATACTGGTGATTTTGTACGTTTGCACCTAATAAATATAACCCACATATACTGTCAACCATTTTCCAAAACATTCTACTGGAGAGGTAAATATTAGAATTATTTTTCCTACCTTCCAGACTGTCATTGGTTTCAGTTCGCTCTAGTATGTTATTAAAATCAACTTGTAGAGACTTGAAATGATCCATCACAGCGAACATGACATCTATTGAATTTTTTTTTGAAGTAACTTTATTTAACCGTTCCAACACAGAGCTGCACAGAAGAAAATGTACATCTCCACCAGGGAATATAGTCCCAGGGGAAGATGGCTTTTACCAAGAAATTAAAACTGTGACTCCACAATCATGCATGAGTGTTAGCAGGAAAAACGTAGAATTTTAAAGTGGGTGTATCACCTTAACATTTGATTTAGAAAGGTTAGGGGATTTTGCAAAATAACATGAAAAATACAATGCGGTTTTGTGTTTTGGAAAATGGCTGGCATTAACATAACATGTATGCGGTTACTATTTATTGAGCTCAAACATGCAAAACCACTAGTATGGTCCTTTAAACATAGTCAGTGATGATCTCCCACAACAACTGTTCCAGCTGTCTGTTCAGATGTAAAAATGCATCCCTGATGCTGCTGCTGCCAGAACTCAGCGGAATAGAAAGCACTCATCCTCCTTGTTGACCATTCCTGTGCTGCTCCAAGATGTTTTCAGGGTCCGGCCTCGGCCTGTGGCTGAACCGTCTGCAGCTGAGTACTTTCAGCTCAGCTAAACCACCTTCACCAGCAATATGGAGATACCACGGCTGCTCTAGTGGGGAAAAAATCTAATTTTGAGTTTTCTGACTATATGAGAGATTATAAGTCAAGAATTGACTGAGAGTTTGGAGGTTGCCTCATGCTAGATGCCGTTATTGTTTCACTTTTCCATATTGGCTACCGACATTTTCTGATTTACAGGAATTTCATTCATTTCTTGTTACTGCATCAAATTTTAAAACCTACTGTAAAAAGTGGAGGCTATAACTAAAATTGTAGCTGTTGTGATTGCACTTTCAAATCACAATTTTTATATTAAAAACAATCATTTAAGTTTACGTAGTAAATTGTCAAAGCACATAGATCCAAATGTATTAGAATAATAACAAACTAGAGTTGTTGAGTCATCATTAACATGCATAGCAAAATGTTTACTGAGGTTGTAAAAAATGCAATAAGCAAGTAGAGTTTGACCAATATTAGATTATAAGACAGATCATGTAATATCAATGTTTAAGAAAAATCTATCTTTTTCTTTTTTCTTTTTCTTTTTTTTTTTTTAGATTAACATATAACATAAACAGCCATTTTTGGCATGGATCCCTCAAGATTGGTTATCGAAGAACTGTGAAAAGTGCAGTAGTGAAGTAAGGTGATTTACAGGTAATCACAACAGTGATGGTAACCAGATCAATTTTTAATATTAAAATTAAAAATACATTGGAATTTTAGCCATTAAATGATAAACAATAATAGAAATGCAGCACTTCAGTTTTTTTTGTTTTTTTTTTGCAGACTGTATCTGCTAATCAATACCGCTCGTGTCTATGTCAGTCATCCTCAAAGTCTGGATTCCAATCCGGATCCGAACCAAACCGAACTGGACTCTGAGCAAATTATACTTTTCATATGTATAACTTCTATTATCTGCAAGACATCTCTGCAACAAAATGAGTCAAAATTCTCCACTTTCTCCACAGCGGAGAAAGCGAAACTGAATATCCAACTGCTCCGCTGTCTGTGTGAGAATGCCTACTGTGCTTTGGTTTGGTCCAATCACGGTCAGCATCCCGTCATCTCCATGACAACAATGGGTCGACAAGGCATTGGGCTCTTTGAGAGCTCTTTGAAAGAAAATTTCTTTGTGGACCTTTAATATTCGTATTTGAGTATCCCACCCCTGGTCTACGTGATTAGCTGATAATATCAATTTTCTTATATACTAGTCAGGCTCTACACAACCAACAACCACCGAGTGAGTAAAATATGGCACCTTTATGTAATATACTCTGTATAAATATTTAGCTTGCATGTCTGCATGCTTATTTAGACATTTTGAGTTATAAGTCCAACATTGTGGGCTTTTGTTTTGAGGCCGTTGCAACACGCCGCCTCTCATGGAGGTCTTTGTGGATGATGAGATAGCTTGGGTCATAAACAGACACGGATGGCATTGCACATTCCAGCAGCCACCCAAACAAGCGGGAATGAATGTCACAATAAGACGTGGACTGTTGTGCCCCCGTGCCTGCAGAGACAGCCTGAGAAACTAGCGGATTCAGGGCAAAAGTTTGGAGCTTTTCACACACATACATACAAAAAGCTGCTTTCCATTTACATTAGTGCAATAGATCACAAATCATAACCCTCAGCTGTAAACACTCCAATGGCTGAGTAAATGTTTTAGTTAGGCTTGATTTCCAGGAAAATAACCATACCTTTAGAGCAACATTTACAAAGCATTCACAATACTCACAGTACGACGACTAATTTATTGGAACTGTATCACCACAACCACACGGTATTCTGGAGATGAGCCGGCACGGGAAGATGTGTTCTGTTTTCTTTTGTCTTGCACAAATAAAGCCAGTGGAGCTTGTGAAATGAATGAGCTAAAAGGACATATCAGAGCCATTTAGACCATTTTCCGTGTTTGTTGGGTGGAAACAAAGTTTTGAAACAGCAAATGGGTTGATGGTGTTCGTGCCAGGAGATGTAACCAGTGTTTGTTGTATCAGTTTGAGGGTGAAGGCTTGAACTGAGTCAATGTTTGTTAATGTCTCTGAGGTTAGAGCTCCGGCTGTTGAGATAAGGGTGTGTGTGTGTGTGTTTGTGTGGAGGGGCCTGTCATCGTCCATTGAGAAAACAGTATAGCTATAACCACAAGTAGTTGAGTGCATCATAATGGTCCAGATCAAGGCCGTAGCCATGGTGTCAACACTGGAGGGACCAAATATAGTCATCCAATTCAAAATTTGAAAACTTAAAAAAAAAAGGTTTTTTTTTTTTTGATGCTCTCCAGTCATATCTTCTCCTCTCCTATCCTCTCATCTCTCCAGGCAATACATGTTTTGACTTGCCATTCTTCAAATTAAGAACCCAAAGGCTTTTTTGCGCTTATCGTTGACAGCAATAAAAGACTGACATATTCCTTCAAGGTCCGTCTGTCCAGTTTCTCCTGGTGGACATGACATATGGCCACATTATTCAGCCTTGTTTGACTCATATATAATCTAAGTCATGTCTTAAGCCTCCTCAGGGCACTAAAACTCCTCTCAGCCTCTTGCTAGCTAGCTAGGCTAGCCAGTTAGCACTTAGCAAGGCTAATTTTTGAACAGGGCAGGCTAATGTTAATTACCTAAACAAGTCTTTACCAACATTACAGCTGTAACTACACTTATCATCGATTAGACAGTGCAACATCATGACCTACAGAGAGACAATCGAGTTATTGTGTTACATAAGGTTCATGTAGCACAATAACTCGATATAAATATGTTAATACTGTATATAATTATTATTAATGTAATATTAAGCTGTATATTACTGCTAAGCAGTAATATACAGCTTAATATTACAACATAAATGTCTCTGAACGTGAAGAATTCACAACATAACAAACTATTATAATACTAGAATGGCAATTTGTTAAGTTTACTTATGATTACATTTCTAATGATTATTTTGGACAGCCATGTATGGCTTGATGTCTTAGCATAGAATTTTTTTTTGTTTATATTTTTTTATATCTATATATTGGGGGGTCATTTTGAGCATATTGGAATATTGGGGGGCACATGTCCCCCCCAATATATATTAGAATTAAGCCTTGGTCCAGATAAGAGAGAGGGGACCATGAGGGATCCCATCACACATACAAGTAACAAATGTACACAAACATGCACTTTTACTGTTGCTGTGTATAATTTCATGCAAAACGTGATCAAATACGCACGCAGATACACTGAAATAATACATTTTTCTTTTCCTTAACACCCAGACACAAACACACACAAACACACACACATGCTCAACAAATTCCACATCTACAGGTTTTCATACACTCCTGAGACACAACTGGAAAATCTCCATACACGATTTCCTGCACTACTCCCACTCAGCGTTTAGCCCGGCTACAAGGACACACAGATCATTCCGTGTAATAACTCAGGATTAATGAGCTCACAAAGTATCCTTAATAGAATAAACAGATAGTTTATAAAGACAAAAAAATGGGGATAGTTTAGGCACAAGAGAAAACGATGCACACCAACAAGAGAGTGGTCATTAAGACAGAGCAGGAATGAGAGCTGAATGTGAAACAGCCTCTCAGTCCTGGAGGATTCTGTGTGTGTGTGTGGGGGGGGGNCGTCTGAAACCGGCTGGTCTGGAATCAAACTCTAAAATCCACACAAACACACACAAAAAGAAAAGTGGACAAATACCAAAAACCCACAGTCACCCGAGCAGCTGGGGGAGAGACCCTCCAATCAGACCCTCTCAGGCCGAGCAAGGAGGGTNGAGAGAGAGAGAGAGAGAGAGAGAGAGAGAGAGAGAGAGAGGAGGAAATCTAAATCCAAAGCAGATGGCCTCCATAAGGGCAGAGCATGAGAAACAGAGAGCTGTCGTAAAATCGCTGCTCTGCTTTCAATTAGGCCATACGTTTCAGAGAGGGGGGATAAAACGGTGTTAAATAACCACTGTAACTATGGCCGTGGCTACAGCGGATTGGGCTCATTGACATGTGCAGGAACACAGAGACGATACGCTGGGGTCACTTTTAATAAGACGTGTGTTGAGTGTCAGAAAAATAGTATATTTCCTATCACTAGGAATTTGAAGTATTCTGGTCTAGACAACACCCACCAACCACCCTGATGTCTTACAATTTCATATAATAGTACAGAATTGATTAAAAGGTATGAGTGGAATTCATAAATCACAGCGTCAGATTTAACATGTTGGTAAGCATCAGACATGTTCCATCATTCAGAAATGCCTGTTGCCAGCATGTCTTATCATTTGCCTTGAAAGAGGCGTTACTACGGTATTTCGTCATTTGCATGTCAGGAGCAATTTGTTAAACACACCGTCGCAAAAAAATTAATACCTGGTGGTGAATTTCAGCAGTATAAAAATCTGAGCGGCTTTTTAAACTGTATTTGTCTCATATTTGTTCGTAATCGATAAATATTTTATCAGTCGGTGGATTTAAATGGGAAGTTTTGATCTGATCTCGCACAAATTCACACGGCACCGCGCTTCTTCCTGAAGTATCAACCCCCAGCGCTCTGCGTCTCTCCCACACACAACACACACACACTCACACCACCCTCTGGGACTCCTGTGTGAAGAAAGCTGTTGCAGCTTTCTGTAACATCTCTCTTAAAGGACCATACCACCCATTTTACATGTTTGAGCCTAATATATTCAATTTTCATAAATGTTAAATAACTGATAATCATTTCCCAAATACTACTGGAATGGTGAGTTAAAAAAGACCACCACTGGTTTCAGTTCATTCTGGTACGCTATCAAAATCAACTTGTCGATACTTGAAACGTTCTTGGGATAGGTAATCTATCATCATGAACAACATGAATATTCAGGTTTTTTTCAGCGTTTCGTAATTTTAGTGTTTAAGCACAATAAAAAGCGCGGAGTGAATGTATGTCTCACCGGGGAATATAGTCCCAAAAGAAGACCTGCATTTATCGAGAAATTTTAATGATTTTAATGACTTCATAATTTTGTGTAATTATTAGCAGGTGAAACATAGATTTTTAAGGTGGGTGTATCGCTTGAATATTTGATTTTGAAAGATTAAGAGATTTTGCAAAATATCAGAAAAGCTGAAATATGGTTTTATCCTTTGGGAAATGATTGTCAGTAACTTTACGTGTATGAAAATTGAATATATTAGGCTCAAACATGCAAAATGGGTGGTATGGTCCTTTAAAGTATAGAGTTCTAAAGCAGAGAATTTAGGTTTCTTTTGCGATTTGTCAATTTCACATAAATGTTTAATATGAAGCAGCTCATCAACACATGGATTTTCACTGGCTTTTACAACAATGGGACAACATGCTGATTAACATAAAAGAAACTTTATGAATGAGCTTAAATTATCACATCGCTTACTTAGCATCACACTGTGCAGTTACTGTGATTTTTTAAAAATAAATTCCGCCCTGTAAACCTCAGGCATCTGTCTCTGAAATTGCAGTGGCATAGCACATCAACAGTTCGAATTTCATCTCATGCGGAGATTCTGCTCCAATATAAATCAGAAAAAGATGTCTATTACTGACCACTAGGAAAATGTGGTCCAGACCACATTGTCTGAGGCCTAAAGGTGATCTTACATTTGTGTTGATCTGACATTCCAGACAAAGTAACGACCAGTGGACAGACACCAGGCTGCATATTCTCAGACTCAAACCCTGAACCCTTAATCCTCCGTCTCCAGCAACACAGGAAGGTTTGTGTAATATTCCCATATCCCTTCCAATCCAAACCTACATGGAATAATTCTACAGACCCCTACTTTCTAGGTTGTTGATGTGGAATTTAATACTTGTTGAGAATTTTTGTTCATATTAGTCAAGACATCTACCTACAATTGTTTTTAGAATGGATTAAGAAAAATACAAGGACACAATGTCATTTTTTAGTCAGCGGTTTGACTGTTTCTATTAAAAAAACCAATAGATTTGGTGAGTAAAACAATGTTGAGGATTTGGAAAATGATTTCTAGTAATTGCCGGCGACCACTTTTCTGTTCTCAATTTGGAAAGCAGGGTGTTTCTTGGCAAATGCAGCTCGGGTATATGTGAATAATGCAGAGGAGGTTTCTGATAAACCTAAACAGAAAAGATGGTTTGGTGGATTTTCCAAAAAGAAAAACAACTTTAAGTGCAAACATGCGTTGTCTTCTTTTTTAGTTCATTTACATGGCTTTTCTAACATAAACTTAAGATATATAAACAAAGTCGTAGCTCATGAGTAAGCCGAGGCTTTTGACTATCACAGTGTCTAAACCTGAATTTCAGATTCTTTGGCATGATTCAGCGATCGCATCGTTTCACCGTGGAGATGATCTGATGAGTTTCATGTTTACTGAGGAGCAGCAGGTCATTGAGTTCTTTACCAAGTCACAGTAAGACATTTTTACAGAAAAGTCTGGAATGTTTTCACACACTGATCTACTTCTACTCCCCTTTGCTACAGCACCACTGTGCACCCTGAGTGAAAACAGGCCATTTGTGGTATTGTTAATGTTACATCTTTATTGATTTCTTTGCACTGGCTCCCCATTAAGTTCAGGGTCCAATTTAAGGTTCTGGTTTTCACTTTCAGAGCTCTGCATGGCCAAACGCCCTCTTAAATCAGTGAACTTTTACAGCCTTATGTCACCAGGAGGATTCTCAGGTCCTCTGATCAGGGCCTGTTGTCTGTCCCTCCGTCCAGGCTAAAAACTAAAGATGACAGAGGTTTTGCAGTCATGGTCCCCAAACTCTGGAACTCTGTCCCTTCAAATTTAAGATCTTTAGACTCAATGGACTCATTCAAAAAGCAGCTGAAAACTCATCTTTTTAGACTCGCCTTTGGGTCGCACTTTGTTGTGTTTTATATATCTGTCTGCACTTTATTCCTGTCTGTTGCCTTGCTGCTTATTTTATGTTTTTGTTTTATGGAACTTATTCTTTGTTTTATTGTGGAGCACTTTGTGACTTCAGCTCTTGAAAGGTGCTATATAACTACATTTTACTTACTTACTAGTGCTTGCATAGATTTGTCTTACTGGATGCATTTCTATAGGTGCACACTCCAAATTTTACTTTAAAAAGTACTCCCCACTATATTGCGGCATAAAAATTAGGAAAAATAACAAAACACATGATATGTCCCCTTGAAACTCTTACCTAAATTCTTTATATCTTTTGCAAACTTTTCTATGTTCTTTGCAAACAGAAAAAAATAGATTCATGATTTTCAGGTTGTTAGAGATCTAATCAATACAAAGACTAAACAATATAATTTAATTCTCCATTTCATTATCTAATTTTCAGTTTATAAAGGTTGTTAGTCATACCAAAAGTGTTGCCCTTAGTCTCATAATAAGTGAGTAAGAGTTTTGGTTATGGTGTTACAAAAGCAACAAGGAGGGCCAAATTTAATCTGTATTTAATAACCTCAAAAGTTCCTCAATAACCATGTTTTCATCTCATCTGTATCAATATATAAATTATTCTTGACTCGGTTTGACATTGATAATACAATGTCAAATAATACCAATAATCACTATTCACGTTGTCTGACATCAGAGTGACTCCAGACTAAAGAGTTGAAGAAGTTGCAGTTGTCAGCCTGGCAGTCAGGACTGAGGGCAAAGCAGGAGCGTGCAGATGGCCACTGCTTCAGTCCTCTCACAGCAATGACACTGTCACCATCTCAGCCTGCAGAACAAGTATTTTTTTATTGGCTTCTTCCGCTGCTGGACCAGATAGCCCAACCCCACGCCAGAACCTCAACCAGGTGCATTATGGGGGCTATTTATCAATCCCACCATGCACTCCAAGCTCTAAATGCAGCCACTGTTTCCTGCACCTCTCCCTCTCTCTTTCTCTGCCATCTTTTTCACCTCTCTCTCTCTCTCTCTCTCTCTCTCTCTCTCTCTCTCTCTGGACGCTGTCTTTGCTGGTGCAGCTGTCCCTTTCTAATGCCTGTAAAGAAAAGCGGCCGAGGCTGAAAGTGACGGAGGAACAGGTGTGCTGTTTAAGTGATAAATCTAGCCTCTCTCAAGCACAATGCACCTCTGTTCATCAAAACAATCTCTCCTGATCGAGGCAGTGTAAATGGGCTCAGAGACAAACAATGCACCCTGCGCCACAGGAAAACAAGTTAAGGGAATTATGGGGTGCAAAATCTCCAGAACAAAGACTTGGCTGAGGAAGAGGCTCCTTTTAACAAAATATACAGTCGGATTACTGAGTGAAACAAATATTCTAATTATAGCCAGATACAATTAAGACAAGTGTACATTTTATGACTAATAATTGCGCTTAATAACGAAAGACGTCATTGTGCTTTTGAAATTCCAAACAACAGCACGTGCTGCTCAGACAAGTGAGGACGATGCTTGTGCCACTTTTCCTTCATGCCTCTAAGAACGTCACATGTAAAGTGATAACTCATGATCACTTTTGAAGCTATTCTCAGCTTATTCCAAAGAAGCAAAGCCATATTTTTCAAGTATCCCAGAAAGGGTTGCCTTAATGCTGCTTTGCTGGTGAGGGCCCCAAACTGCAGGGCTGCTCCCCAGCGTTCCGTAGAGCTCCGATCACTAGCTAGCATCTGGAAACCATCAGTGTAAACAAAGGAGCAGTGGAGGAGCTCAGGCCCCACTCTGCTTCCCCACATCCCCTAGGACATCACTCAGAGAGCAACACAAGAACACCAAACCAGCCCCAAACCTGTGTGTATTGCATTTCCGTGTGTGTGCACGCATATCTGCGTCTGCTCTTGTGTCCTCATCTCCAGATCTGTATTTGGTTTGGCCGCATTTCAGAAAGAGATAGATTTACAGATACAGCGCAAAGACACACGGATCAGGTTCAGTCCACAATGTTAGCTTTAAGTCTTTTGGAGTTTTTGTTTGGTTTGTTCATTAAGCGTAGCGTTTCTGATAAGTCCTCTAATTGCTTTAATGTGGTTTCAGCTAGCGTTCTGGCCTGAGCGGACTGAAGAATGCTAGAAGGGAAGAGGCAGGAATCTGGATGTGGTTTAAACCTGAGAACTGGTTCTCCTCAGCAAAACATCAAAAAGATCAAAAGCATCAATCATCCCTGATCCTTCGCTGAGACGGGACAAGAAAATATTTCCTGCACTTTTCCTAATAGCGCGTCAGTACCATATATCTATTAATCATGTGGTTTTGTCTTTTTCTCAGTGCTGCCAAAGCTTCTAAGATGTGGTTCAAGGACCTTTTAAACACTTTCAGCTCCAAACCTCACACTAACGCAAATATGATGCTTGTAAACACACAACAGAAGAGAATGTTGCTGTCAGGCTGTAAGAATACAAATAATTGAACGTAAAGCTTGAGTTATACTTTGAGGCTGACATCAATATAAGAAACAATCATATCTCAATAACAATAATTTTTTTATATGTTTAAAACCTTTTTGGAAATTTTGGATTCCTAAAATTTGGTTATTAGAGTCATTACAGTGAAACGAGGCAGGATATTTTCCAGTTGAACAATAAACTTTATTAAGTTATCTATTCCAGTAGATGTAACATAGCAATGGTTAAAAATGCTTACGAAATTTGAAAATACTAAAACTAAAACATTAAGAAAAATAATGGTTAAATATACATAAAATGCAGTCTGTAAACTTTTTTGTACTCAAACTTGCTTTTGCTTATTTTTGGATATTGACACTACTCATATGTTGGTGTGGTTTTAGTTTAATCATGGTTATGATTTGTCTTAGCATTTTATGCTAATACATATTGCTGAGTTCATAATCAGCTTTAAAGGACCATACCACCCATTTTGCATGTTTGAGCCTAACATATTCAATTTTCATACANATCAGCTTTAAAGGACCATACCACCCATTTTGCATGTTTGAGCCTAACATATTCAATTTTCATACACATAACTTTACCGACAATCATTTCCCAAAGCATACTACTGGAACGGTGAATTAAAAATTTTTTCTCCTTCCAGATCACAGTGGTTCAGTTCATTCTGCTATTAAAATCAGCTTGTTGATACTTGAAACATTCTTCGGATAGGTAATCCATCATCATGAACAAGAAGTGTATTCAGGTTTTTTTTAGAAGTTTTGGAATTTTAGCATTTAAACGCAATAAAAAGCACAGAATGAATGTATGTCTCCACCGGGAAATATAGTCCCAACCGTGACTACATAAGGTTTGTAACTATAACCAGGCGAACATCAATTTTTAAGGTGGGTGTGTCGCTTGAATATTTGATTTTGAAAGATTAAGAGATTTTGCAAAATATCAGAAAAGCTGAAATACGGTTTTATCCTTTAGGAAATGGTTGTCAGTAACATTATGTGTATGAAAATTGAATATACAGTATTAGGCTCAAACATGCAAAAAGGGTGGTATGGTCCTTTGACATTGTTACTCCAATCAGCAAATTGTGTGCATGTGCATGTTAGTATGAATCTGCCATAAACATTCATGTTGTGTACATGTATGTGGATTAGATGTAACGGTGGAAAGCAACACAACTCTCTTCCTGCTGCTTCGTGGCTCCACATCTACGACTGCTGAGATAAGCATTCTTATCTCGTACAGTTGTCTCTAAATATAAACGCAGGCATTACACAATCATGTCCTGCATATAGCCTCTTTCACACACACATACACTTTGGTTTGTGCGTTTGTGCACACACAGACATGTAAACCAGGAAGGGAACAAACGCACACTGAAACTCTCTCACACTCACATTGACTTTAAGCCCAGTCCAGCTCTGCAGATTTCACAAAACAAACACATTGTGTAATTTAGAAAATCTGTCCAAACCCATCTAAGTCAAACAATTTAAAGTAATTATCCTTTAAATCACAGTGTCTCAAACAATAACAGCTTCATAAAATGACTTTTTTAGTTTTCTGATCGACTTCAGCGTTCATTTACAGTAAATATGCGGGTGCAGGAAATCACTGTGAGCAGACAGATTAAGAGATTTAGCGGCATATTTTGCTGAGCAAAACCAAAAAAAAAAAAAAGNTTTTTTTTTTTTTTTTAGATGGAATGCTCATGTCATATGAGTGTGGTAACAAGCAGTGAGCTGGCAAAACAGTGCTACTTTCAAGAAGCCGTTAGTAACACTTTATGCTTGGCTGATACAGTTAGAAATGCTGTAGTCTGAGTCCTCGTGACAGCTCAGGAACTTCCCCTTATTTTTCACCAAAACAACCAGAACCCATATTGATACCATTATAATTCCTGAAGCAACTTTTTTTTTTAGATTTACTCCAGGGGAGGTTCAACGGTTCAGGAACTGTTCGATGGAGGTTGCAAGATAAACACACTGATTGGTCATATGCAAGCATCCCACATCCCCAACATGTGAACAATTATTGTCATTTTTTAGCATGTTAGCGTTTAGCATAAGCTTTTGAAGATGATGGAAAGCTACATGAAATTGTGGACCAATGAGGAGGTGTAGGCTCTTTTTGAGTCATCTCCTTGAAAGCGTATTTTAATAGATCTCACCACATATACTGGAATTCGCAATTACTCAAAACATGAAGCAATTGATCAAAAAGATTGATCAGAATGACTGAAGTGGCTCCTGGCATAGACAGTGCCATACACTTGCTCTAATTTTCATAATCTTCATGGACCTTGAAAACTCGCCTAAGGAAACACGTAGTTCCTACTGATTTAGCGCTGAACTTGGATCCAAAAGTGCCTTTTGTGCACCAATATCTAACATTTCAGAAGGTCTAGAGCAACACGTAAGCATCTCTTTGTGCTCTGACAAAACAGACTTACTGACAAAGATACACTATTTTCTGTAATATGAATCTAAGTTTGGAAGGTGAGTTCACTGGACCTGACTTCCTCTCATGGCTTCCCATCACCGATCACTCAGCTTGTAGTCGTCTGAACCTGCACCCATGTGGGTCAGGATGCTATTCTTAAAAGGTTTCATATTCTAGAAGCTCTTTAGCTGTTGATATGTGCTTGACATTTCATTACACTATAAAAAGGAGTTTACTCACAATAGCACACCCCAGTTGCTTTCTGGTCTAACTATGCCAATGTGGCATTTGTGCTGTCGTAAAGGCTTTTTCTGCATTTATCTTCAGTGTGAGGGATCATTTAGACAGAGACTGCGAAAGTAAAAAGGATCATAAACCCACATAGGACTCAAACTGTTTTAGAGTCAACATAGTGCAACAAATTACACAAAGCTGCAGTTTAAATAAAGTAGACAACATACATGCACTTAAAATGGCCTGGAGCTGAATAGTTTCAAGGAGACAGCTATGCTCAGGGTTACATGTTTTCCCTTGTGGGTTTCTGGGTTTAACCACTGAGGTCACAAGTCTTTATAAATGGGTTTTTTTATCTCACCGTGATGCTGAGAGGACAACCACTCCAACTGTTTTAAAGAATAACCGCAAATCCATTTCTGGCTCCGTGGAGACATCAAAATAGTTTGTTCTAGGAAATGCCTTCTGCCTGGTAGTGTATGGATATGCATGGGTATCACTGTGTGTATGTTCATGCGTTCACGTGTGTGTGTGAGCCACTAAGCCGCAGCACACAAAAAATGTTTTCGGTAATGACCTTAGACCAGAGCAAGCATCTAGAATTAACACTTTCTTAAATTCTGAATAGTTCCCATAAACAGTATCAGGCATGTCATATGTTTAGTCTGTTCCCGGACACGCTGAGATATCACGCAGGGAAAAAGTAAAACATAACAGCTGTATGCAATATAAATCAACCCAGAGCTATCAGTCCTGCAGATAAGCAGATGTTATGCCAGAAAATATCAAAATGGTATTTTGTGTTTTTGAAAGGTCAATTCTTTTCCCACTGACGAACTGGCAGAGCACATTTGCAGAAATATCAAACACATATGGGCAACATAAAACATAACAAATTCAGCCAAACAGCAGCTTAACACCAAATCCACTTTTTTGAGTTATTAATTTATACAGTATGTGAGGCCATGTAATAATGCTGTAAATTTATTCTGGTGCTAAGTTTGGAGTATTTATTGTAAAGGCAGTGCTACTTTTTACAGTCAGTACAGTTTCTGAGCTCCAAAACTCACAATGCTTCTTTAATTTCATCGTAGTTATTTTCTGATTTAAAAACAGATTTGCTGCAGATAGAAGCAGGATGTGGTTCTCTACCTGCAGCAGGTTTCTCCTTTCCGCTCAGGTTAATCTGCGCCACACGGGCGAACGTGCTCAGGTCTGCAAAATTCCTTATGTGCAGCCCTGGGCATAAAATTAAAGTTGACCAATATGATGATTTGTTGATTTAGCTTAAAAGTAATCTCAGCTAAGTCATCTTTAATGATGTTATTGCTTACAAATGAAACTTGGTGACCTGTAATATCTGGTTGTTATGACAACCTGGAGGAAGGGATCTTCTATTATGTATTGTTCTCAGCAGCTGATTTCGCTGTTATAACAGTTAAGTTTATGTTTGATATGTTTGTAATAATAAGAGGATATGCATTTCCAAGAGAAATTGCCCACAAAATTTATTGGATTACAGGAAATTTCACGAGCTTCCCGACAAATCAGAAACACAGAATACTCGATTTACTACGCCCAAAGAATTTCTGTAAAGTGCATGCCGGCAGCACATGCATATGTATTCATGCATATGTAACTGTATGCGTTAACGTGTGTGTGTGTGTGCACATTAAAGATTTCCTCCTCAGTAACAGGGCCACATCATCCGTCCAAGACAGCTGCAGAGGCATATCACCATGCCAGAGGACTCTTTGCCAAAACCCAACTCACAGATTCCTGGATTTCCACAACTCAGCTTCCCTAATCGGCCACGGCTCTCAGTGTCATGTTTGTGGATGACTAATAGATAACCCTGAGAGACGAGGAGACAAGCATGTGGGTGTTTTGCTACATACCAATAATACTTTCTCATTTTTTCAAACTGATGTTTTTGACAGAATCCTCTCACTCTTCATGCTTCATTCATAGAAAAACGCAAATTTGGGCCAGTTGGGTCTTGGACAATGTCCGAGTTAAACCCAGAAGCTGAGTTCCATCATCACACCAGCCTGACATGGAAGCTGCCTCTTTTCACAGAGAGAGGATACGTTTACCATACTCTTACACTTACCAGATTTACTGGGCGTTAAAGTTTAATGCTGAGTGTGGGTGTGAATACCCCCCCCCCCCNCCCCCCCTGCCCTTGCCTTAGCCGGGTCGCTGTAACCCCAACAAGCTGTGCAGCTGCACAGCAGCGTTGGGTTACCAGGCTAGTGAATGACAAGAGCAGGTTGGGTGGCAGACTGGAGCGTACAGAGGTGCACCAAACATCTTGTCCCCATCACAGGAAGTACTACTGCACATACTACTGCTGTCTGTGGCTGGGATCACAGGGAAACTCACAATATATCATCATAATAGTTTAGTGATGATTACAACACAGGCATGATTTTAGATGAAGAAGCATGTCTTTAGAAGGCAGATAAAGACATTTTTGTTTAGACAGGCTTTTATATAGTCACTTTCTTTTATGGTTTTATTTGTTCTTAGTGGATGTCTTGTATTTATTGATTTTCCAGTTTCTTGATTTTATGTATTTTCTTTTTTATTGTTTTCTATTACTCCTTGTGACCTGTTGTCTGTGAAAGGTGCTATACAAAATTTATTATTATTATTATTATTATTATATATCTCAAGAAACCCAACTGTGAGACAAGAGCTGAAGAGAAAATATATCCCTAAAGTGTTAAATATATATATATATATATATATAAAAGTACAATTTAAATGTTACTTTAATTAATAATCACTTTAAGTTTTATTGTTTTACAGACAAGTGAGACAGGCATTGAGTCTGAGCCTTTGCAATACTTAGCAACAAGAAGCTAACCCTAAGCCAGGTAAGCTAGCTAAGCTACAACCCTCAGATTTTTCAAAAAAAATCATCAATACACTTTGTTTTACAATTTATTGCACAGTAAATTACAAAAATACATAAAATAAATGTAACTAATTAGTTTTCAAGAAGAATTTGTCAGCAAGAGCACATTATGTAGCCACTATGGCTTAAGAACTGATTTTTAATGAAGGCATGACCAGTCTGTATTAGTGCACTGGCATCCAGTTGTGTTCTTGCTGATGTGTTTTAACATTCTATTCAATAGCTGCTGTCTGCCTTCTCCCACATCATTTTGGGATTCACTTGCTAAACAGTCTGCTCATGCTAAATCTGGGGGTGGCCTCAAACTTCAGCAAACGATGGGATAATTTGCATGTATATTGAATAATGCCCACTGTTGTGTGTGTGTGTGTATTTCTGTAAGTCACCACTCTGCCAGATATACTGTGTACAAGTGTTGCTAAACTCAGTACTATGTTACTGTCAATACTATATTGGACTTAGGACCCTATAATGGTTTCTCAGCTTTTGCTATAAAGGCTCGTTCTCTGTAGAACTGCTCAAAAACAAGATATCCACGTGATGAAAGGTGGACACTACAGCTGTTTGTAGCAGTGAGGATGATCGTCTGTTTGATTTGATGCTACGAGAGAGAAAAGCTGTGATATAGCATGTCTCTGGCATCTCTGATAAGCCTTACAGGATGCCCCCGACTCTCTCTCTCTCTCTCTCTGCAACTANCTCTCTCTCCCTCCCTCTCTCTCCCTCTCTGGTAACCTGACTGTTAGTACAGACAGACACAGAGCCTGCAGAGCCTTTGCTGCGACTGGAAGGAAGATCAGGGGTCACCCTGTAAAAGCATTCCCATGGTGCACCTCCCCCCCTCCAGCCCTCCTCCCTGCCAGACACACAGAGAGAGAGGTTTTTAGATGAAATGCAGGTTATTTTTATGAGAAGTAAAGTGGCAGTAAGAAAAGCATTGCCTGGTTGAGTGTTGTAAAAAAAAAAAACGAATTAAAACAGAGCAAGAACAAGACCACCAGCGTACACACACATACATACCCACACACACACACCCCACTAGGTCCCCTGTGACTTCACATATCGACCACAGCCGTCTTAATGCATACTTAACACAATCCTGAGAGCACAATCCTGGTGCTTCAGAGTAGCTAGCCAGAGAAAGATGTGAAGTCATTGAAACATAAAAAGAGAGAGAGAAAAACGGCTACAAAATCAAAACGCCTGAAGAGGACCTATAGTCTGCGTGTTGGCATACAGACAGACAGCCTCTATAGGGCCGCCTCTGTGCTTTGTTGTTGTAATTCTTTTTCTTTAAGATCCAAGGCGCTGTCCAAACATACTTGAGTCTGACGCACTACTGTGATGCAGCGAGGGCCCTGCTGGGGGAACAATACGGGACTGCCTTCCTGACCTCTCTGTCTAACAGATCCTACAGGAATACAAAGACTGCCTTAATTACCAGCCTCCATTCCCACCGCTAGGTCTTTCCCCAATGGTGCCCATTCAGAAGTGCAGTTTCTCCCCGAGGTGCCCATTCAAGCACGACACAAAGCCAACAGTGTCAGTCCCTGATCTCTTGACATCAAGTCCAGTCCTCCGTGCCAGGACTCGCAGCTTCACAGCATCTCTGTCTGTCTGTCTGCTTGTCCATCCTCTCTGTCAGCAGAGATCTTTGTCCTTCACATGCAACAAAAGTTGGTGCCAATTAGTTCAGCCATAAACCGATCAGCAGTGTAGACAGTTTGATTGATGTGGATATGATTTGTGCATCACTCCTCATGATATATACAGAATTTATATAGGAGGATTACAAATATTGCTAGTTTGAAAGGACCATACTGGCAATCGTGCATGTTTGAGCCTAATATATTCAATTTTCATACGTTACGTTACTGATAATCATTTCCCAAAGGATAAATCTATATTTCAGCTTTTCTGATATTTTGCAAAATCTCTTAATCTTTCAAAATCAAATATTCAAGCGATACACCCACCTTAAAAATCCATGTTTCACCTGCTAATATTACACAGCCTTATGAAGTCACAGTTGTTTAAATTTTTCAATAAACACAGGTCTTCTTTTGGGACTATATTCCCCGGTGGAGACATGCATTCACTCCACGCTTTTTATTGTGCTTAAATGCTAAAATTAGGAAAATTAGAAAAAAATAAATAAAAAACCTGAATACACATCTTGTTGGTGATGATGGACTACCTATCCCAAGAATGTTTCAAGTATCCACAAGTCGATTTTAATAGCATACCAGAATGAACTGAAACTAATGGCGATCTGGAAGGTAGGAAAAACATTTTTAATTCACCATTCCAGTAGTATGCTTTGGGAAATGATTGTCAGTAACATTACATGTATGAAAATTGAATATATTAGGCTCAAAAATGCATGATCGCTGGTATCGTCCTTTAATATAACCAAACGTGATCCAGCTTTCTGTCAGATTTCTTCTTTTTGTCACGATTCCTCTTGCAGACAGGATAGTTTTGCTTAAATTTAAGATGATGATGCACCAGTGTCAATCTACAACCTTTACAAGAGGTTATACGGAAGGAGTTTAGCGTTTATTATGACCCAACAAAATCCTCTGACCCTTGTATGCTAACAGGACATCATGCTGTTGTGAAAATCTGACCTCTGACCTCAGATCCCTCCCTCCTCAGTGCTGTGTTGCTCTCCTTTTCTAGCCCACTTTAACCCACAACAAGGTAAATTGTTACTTCATTTATAGCTAGTCTTGTTTCTATTATCCTTGTTTATGGTCTTGATTATTATTCTGCTATCCTGCTGCAACATCGCATAGAAAGGTATAATCTTGCATGTTTATGAGGATCGTGCTAAGACGCTCTAAGACACCCCCAGTTTCTTCAGTGATCTCTATCAAGAGCGGAGCATTCTATTATTGTGTAGGAGCTGAGCTGTGACTCCCAACCTCACGGCAACGCAATTCAGCGAGACACCGGCTGGATTCTCCCGTCTCCCGCCGCGCTCGGTGTTCAACAACATTAATTTTGACCCAGTTGCCAATGACCTTTCCAACGTGCAACCAGCGAGAGAAAAGTTGTGTATGATGTGAGCAGAAGCAACAAAATAATGGAGAAGAAGAAGATGATTGTAACCTACGTAGAGCAATGTCCCGGGTTGTACAGCACAACTTTAAAAATCGTACTGTGATCTCGGCAGGAAGGTTATTGCATCGAAATGTCAGCATTCAGACGTGGCTACAGGTTTGTAAACTGGCTTGTAATCTACGGTCATAGTGACTATTTCCACGCCGTGCACTTCTTGATTACACTTGTTGCTACGTCAGCACTATGTTCCGTGTGCTAACCAATGGTGTCAAGGTGTGCATGTACGTTTATACTTCCTTATGCAGTGCCTGTTTAAAACATGCCTGTTCGGAACAGAACGGGTTTATGGTGTGTGCTGCAGCCTGCCTTAATTTAGTTCTGCACATCCTCCTGAGCTAGCTTTGTTTGCAGTGCCTGTGAAGCAGAGCATATGCTGCTGCGCCCGGAACGTATCCTGCCAAGCAGCCTAGTTTTTACAGCTCAATTGGAGAAGCGCTCATCCCAACAACTTCACATGCAACACTGCACGTCCTTGAGTCCTGAGCAATAAACCTGCTGAATATCAACTTCATACTACAGATGTTCTAGAGATATTGCTGCCACAGACAGAGATTTCTGGCTTTATAGTTCAGATTATAGTTAAGATGTATCCATGAAGCATCCAGAATTCAGTATGTTTGTTCAAAATATACCGAATCCAAATTTTTGAGAGAGATTTCTGTCTTTATAGTTAGATGTATGAGTATATAAGCGTTTACATTCATGTCTGCATATATTAGTTTTTATAGCTATTTCTTATTCTTCTGGTTTGTTGTAAAGTAAAGGGAGTTGCAGAATTTTGTGTAGTAGTACCATAATAAACATTCTATTCTGTTCTATTCTATGACACTGCTGTGAGTTTACCTGCGTTTGGAAATATAACACTGCACCGCCCCAGAGAGAGATGGTGTTATGTGTCATGGTAACCAAAACAGGAAGTGGTGTGATTGTTGTATCAGCAAAAAAGTGAGAGGAAGAATGAGATTCCTGTACAGGACACGAACCAGCTGGCAGGAAACGCCACTTTTATCAGTCCTTTAACTTTGATTTCCTTTCGGGGGAAGTGCCTTCGTTCCATTTTCTCTGACTCGTGACTTGTGTCTCTGGGCTCGGTGCCCTCATACCCTCCCTGACACAAGACAAATTCAATTGTACTCCGTGCCCCTCTGCCATGGCAAATAATTGTAGCCGTGTTAAAACTGGCCCCGGGGCACAGAGATCATGGGAGTAAAATGTGCGGCATTCTGTTATGACAAATGCTGAAGTGTGACTGCGGCGTTGAAGGATTGTTTATCGTCAGTGTTAACTCTTTGGGGGGGGGGCAGGAAGAGAGAGAAAAACACAAAGACATGCACAGAAAACAAAACAGCTGGTAGAGGTGGAGAAAATGTAAAAAGATGATGGAGGGAAGTAAAGAAAAGTTTAATCCTGGCTACAGTTCAGATGTGGAATCTATCTTCGTTCGATAACATGAGCCTTGAAGAGTAACAAACATCTCCAACTGTTTTAAACCCATAATCTGCTGAAATTTGGACTAATCAGCAGTGGACTAAGTATAAAAAAAAACTTAGGCATTTATTTTGGTCAATTTGACATTTTTTTCCAACACAATGACAAATGTTTAATTGAAGTTTGAGGCTAAATGTTGCAGTACAGGAAATTTCTCACACAATTATGATTTGACTTTGAAACATGTTTTTTTGACAATGACCCTGACTAACGTCTGTTTTATTGATCTCATTGTTAACCCTTTGGTTTAACTTGTTATTTATGGAATCATTTTTTACTCGGATCCTGAAAAAAGACCAGTTGAAATAAGAATATATAATACTCTTATTTTATATGAACCTCCAGCCAATGCAGTGAGTTTTATTGCTAAGTCAGTTTGTTCCTTATTATGCAGCATGCAGTATGTTATTCTGTTCTATAGCACACAAAATCCTGCTGGGAATGGACAAAATGGTGTTAAAGGACCATACCGGCCACTTTACATGTTTGAGCCTAATATATTCAATTTGCATACATGTAACGTTACAGGAACGGTGAATTAAAAGTTTTTTTCCTGCCTTCCAGACCGCCATTGGTTTCAGTTCATTCTGGTACGCTATTAAAATCAACTTTTTGACACTTGAAATGTTCTTGGGATAGGTAATCCATCATCATGAACAAGATTGTTAGGTGTTACAGTTAGGGTTTTTTTTAGAAGTTTCCTAATTTTAGCATTTAAGTGCAATAAAAGCAATGAATGTACATCTCCACTGGGGAATATAGTCTCAAAAGAAGACCTGCATTTATTGAAACATTTTAATGACCACAACTTCATAACGCTGCGTAACTATTAGCAGGCGACACATAGATTTTTAAGGTGGGTGTATCACTTGAATATTTGATTTTGAAAGGTTAAGAAATTTTTCAAAATATCAGGAAAGCTAAATACAGTTTTATCCTTTGGGAAATGATTGTCAGTAACATAACATGTANAAAATATCAGGAAAGCTAAATACAGTTTTATCCTTTGGGAAATGATTGTCAGTAACATAACATGTAGGAAAATTTTATATTAGGCTCAAACATGCAAAATGGCTGGTATGGTCCTTTAATAATGTGAGTTATTGGACAAAAAAGTAGACAATAGGCATATTAAATAAGGGGGCCAAAACCTTGCTTAGTGTGCATGGAGACTCATCTAACTGAACAAACCTAAACCTGATTTTGTTTAAGACATTATTACTGGAGGTACACACTCCAGGAAATTGTGCGTGCCCACACTCCGCCAAAATACTTGTTTTCCAACGGTGAAGAACACAGTCGGCAATGATGTAAGTACATTAAATTATAAAACTGTATTCGACAATGCAGGCTAGACCCCCTCAGCTCCACGGTGCAAAAACAAACCCAACCATTAAAACAAAGTGGTTTCACAATTATCCCAGCATGACCGCCAGCCGATTTGGAGCGGGATCACTGCTTTGTCAAATGGAATATCTAAAACCAAATAAGTTTTCGTAAAGTAAACAACCACTGATGTTTACTGCAGTAGACGAAGTGGGTTACAATAATGACAAGTAATTACATTTATCACCATGACCAAAGTGAAAACACACACATTTTGCTCTGGTAACACATTTGCCCGTGGCATGATGAGGCCGTTGCTCCACAGCCAGCCTCAGATCTCCATGCTGACACTGATATGGGAGATTAAGGTGACCATTTGTCACAAAGGACAGGCTGCATCTGAAATTACCACCATAGATGAAGTGTGAAGCCCATCACAGTGTGTAAGCATATGGTCACATTCAGATAAACAGTAGGGGTGTAAACAGAAGAGCAGCCAAATCACCTGAACAATACAGCTTGACTGACAGAGGATGACAGGAAACGTCAGCGCTTGAAATTCAAGCTGTTTACTTGTCCTTGTTTAAACTTTGTGTATCGCAACTTGATCATTCAATTATGTATCAGCTGAAACATATTTCTCACGAGACATGTCAACAAGTGTTTTCTGCTACGATTCCAAAAGGCAGCGCTGCAGAGATATCGCTATCTATAGGGGAAAGTAAAGTTCAAAATAGATAAACAGAAACACACCACATGATTGATAACTATTCAAACAAAAGTTGAATTATCATAGTGGGATGAAGAACATTCTGAATGAATCAATGGGCTTCATGTGTTTCTCATCAGCACAGTTTCTGTTTGTACTCCCATCTGCTCTCTTTTACAGAGAGATACATGCATTACATGTGAAGTCATGGGCTTAACGTATAATAAATTTCACTTGACAGAGAGAAAGATGGACCAAAGAAGACAAATCTGTATGTCATCAGTGGCTCTTTCACCACTCAGTATGTTGACATCTACACTTTGATTCTCATCTGATTAAGAAAATAAGCCCCGTTTTATCAAACGTCATGTAACCACTACAATCAGATTGAAATCTGCATAAGATGACATTGCTGAGTAACAGATGTAGATTATGCAAATGTAAACAGATTTACTCAAGTACTGTATATAAATGTGTGTAAGCATTCTGTATGTATATTCTGCAAACAGAATCCTTAACTCCATCCATGTACATGGCTTAATCTGTGCTTATAATCGCAGTACAGACAAAAATCTAAGTATGTAAATTGAAGCGATGAAATGTAATCAGATGTTGAAGCCTCATATTAGGAGTCTCTTGTGCCATTGCTTTGCAAAAGTAGGCAAAAGGGTAAAAAAAAAAAAACGTATGAAGAATGACATGTCAGTTACTTTAACTTTTAAAATATATGCAATGTCTGCAAGTGCAAAACCAATGAAGGTCTGAACCAAGGGAAAGCAAGATAACTGCCAATGAGACAGTAACTCAGGAATTAACTGTAGCTCTCTCACTCACACACACACACATTCACACACACACACACACACAGATACACACAGATGTAGCAGCATCAGCCCCCCCCCGCCACAAACCTGCATTCTGGCAAAGACATTTTCCATGTGTTAATCCTTCTACTGGGTCACATAGGATGAAGATGTCATTCAGTGCATCAGTTTGATCTGTCCAATAAGGAGGAAGAGCCAACTGGTGGAAAGATTAAACCACTGAACAGAACCAAATCATGAGTGCAAGTGGAAGACATCTTGGAAGTGGGCCAGAGTGTGGCAGTGAGGGGCATTCTGCTCATAGCCGGGAGAGCGACCTCATTTTCCAAATAAAAGCCAGTTTACATAACACCTCTGTCCCCATGACAGGGAGCGGAGGGCAGCTGCTGCTCTGTGGCTTTCACCCTACGACAACTTCACACACAGCAGAGCTACCAGCCTCTTTGCTGTACCAGCATCTTATAATAAAAGGCCTTAAAGATGAGAAATGCATAAACACTTTGTAACTTTAGCTATTCAGTTGTCAGATTTGTATTCATTTAGAACCAAGACACAGAAACCATCAAAAAGTGTCTGTTTATTGCTTTACCCGCAAAAAGATCAGTTTTCATTGAGAACTGGTGGTTTGTAAAACATTTGATATTCAATTCTTTCAGCAAATATTAAACAAGCAAACATGAAATGTCACTCCTGAATTGATTCAGTGTGATTATAGATTGGTTCAAAAAGCTAAAAACTAAACTGATTTAGTTAGCAATAATTAACATGTGGACCTTGAATCTCAGCACTGATTAACACTAACATAACTTTAGCTTCTAAAGTATTAGTGCATTATCGATGAAGGCTTCAATCAGTGTATTTGGCCTTCCAACCCCAGATGTATTTAATTGTGATCGCTGTGCATTTACATGCATGTTAACATTATAATCAGAGTAAGCCAACTCTGCATGCATTGTCTCATCTTGCAGACTCTCCTCATACTCCAATTATTCAATGTATCATGTATATATTTTGCAAATGTAAATCCTAAAAATTCCGTACATATATACATCTTACTCGCATTATTGCCTTAATAATGGGGAAAAGGCAATATATTAATAGATTTCCCCTTATAATCCTTATAAGGGGAAATCTCTCTCTCCTCAAAGACGACCAGATTCAGGAACAGCACACACACATCTGCAATTCATGTTTTTTGTAATTGTTACAACAATTTTATGTCGTTTAGCTCTGATCCGATGTTGCACTTTTTAGCTGTTATTTATTGCTAATTAGCATTTTTAATGAGTCNTCTGATCCGATGTTGCACTTTTTAGCTGTTATTTATTGCTAATTAGCATTTTTAATGAGTCTCAGGGCTTACTTTTTAGATTTATCAGATATACGTGTAATCACTGACTGTTATTTATTTATTTATTGTCTGTGTGTTTGTGTGTTGTGAGCGCATCGAGACAAATTCCTATCAGCTTTGTGTTGACATGGCAATAAAGTATTGAATTCAATTAATCAGAGTAGAGAAAGTAATCGGAGATAGCATGCATGTAAATGTACTGGCTGCTTTTTATATTCCTAATGTAATGGCCCACCCTTACCTAAACTCAATGATCCAAGCCCAGAGAACAAAATTACTGCAATAAAACATGCTGAGATAAAGTAGAAGAAATAGATTGCTCATGTCATCAGGGATGGGATGACAAACTCCGCAACGATCTGTGAAGTCAGAGACTTTTGTTTTCATTGGCAAAGTATTAGTTGGCACATGTTTATCCTTAAAATGCATTTCCTTTCCAGTGCCAGTAAATTGTAGAGACTCCCTGGGCTGATTACTCCATCTTATGAAATCGTGTTATCATAATGTGGGACGAGAAAATGTCTGTGGCACGGAATTAATTAGGTCTAATGCTCTCTCGCTTTAAAAAAAAAATATCATGTTTCCATTGCAAGACGTGTAGCAGTTTTATTATTTGGGTCTTTAACTTGTTAAGCAGGGCTGATATGTCCTTGGCAAGGCTTGCAATGACAGGTGACCGGGTAATAGTGTATGTGATGTAGCACAAATGGAAGGTAAATTTATGGAAGAAAAGCCCACGAGGGAGCTAAATAACTGAGATGGTGTTGAACTGTGTAGGTGTGGAGGCTGTTGAGACGGCTGCTTTTTCAGTTACGGTTGGCAGTTTAACGAACAGCTGAAATATAAACCAGAAAAAGGCTGAGTGTGATTTGAGTTACTCCTCTGAATGCTTACAGCTATAGCAAAATTGATTTCATAGCTTCTGTTATCAAGGGAGGTTTGTTTTAATGAAACAGCTCGGCCTTAAATGGGACCCTTAAGACCATCATTTAAAAATGTGAGGATGGATGTGGATTTGCAAATATGGTCATGTTATGGAAAAGATAATAACATGTATTTAAGGCGTTTTCAGACCTGTAGTCCGTTTGCTCTGGTATGAATCATGGACTAATTTGAATTTACCTGCTGATGTGGTTCAATTTCACACAGGAAAAAAATGCAATTAAACTAAAATATATCAGCAAGTCATGTGAGAACACGCACTCTGCTCATTGGTCAGAAATGTCTGGGGTCGGGAGAAACAATCAAAACAGGAAAAAGTTTACTATGCGGGAATAACTAAATAACATAGAACAAAAATAGAATTGGGATACTTTCCTCCTCATAGTTATCATCGTGTGACTATGAGTGTAACTTTACTGCAGCTGTAGTGAAGCGTTAACCACACGCAATCCTCTCTGGTTCTAGATCAATCAGAAGATCAATAGATTGTCTCATGGGTGGTTGGAAACTGGTGCAGATCACGTGCACACCACTAAGGAACCACTCCACAGTTTGACTGGAATAGAGTTTGATTGCTACGTTCGCATATGCCCAAAAGAACCCAACTTAAAGGGCAAACTCTCCAAGGTCCGAAACCAACTCTCAAAACAAATTAAGTGTGGAAAATGCCCTTGATGTACAACTCCTCCAAAGCTGAAAATCATTACTGTTTGATTAATGCCACCATCTATTTAATGGTAGAATGAAGGCAAAAGTTACATTGTGCATGATATACCATGACTGGAAACTCCCATTGGTGTTGTCAATAGATGATCTAATTCCCACTCTGAGGTTTGGAGCTGTGCTGGAGATATTTCATCAGTGGACAGGTCTTTTTACAGACCTCCTGAGACCAGTCATCATGTCATAAAGCAAGTCAAAGCATTTTCATCTCACATCTGCTCCTCATTACTATTTCTGGCAATAAAAAAGTCAGCACTCGGGTTAGATTGTTGCACCTCAACCCAAGAAAGGGAGAGCAGAAACAGGGAAAGGGAGAGACAGAAGAAATGATTAGGTACAATGACTCCAACCAAAAACAATTGTGTCTAAAACTTGTAAACTGTGTAAAAAAAAAAAAAAAAAATTTTAAAAATCCCTAATTTTGAGGGAAAGTGACATTGTGTTCCTCTTACGAAATCAGATCACTCTCAGTTCCAGACATAGTGGTTGCATTTACAAGGCATGATTAAAAATGTGTTGAAGCACCAGAATGAGAGAAATGCCACAATAATTTTGTTGTCCTGCAGACGGTTCAAAATATTGCTTCAGACATGCTACAGCTACAAGCACGCAATCTCATATCTCAAAGCAGATTTCTAACAGATATAAGGATGTTTTCAGTTGTACATGCATTTATATAATGTACTCTATAATTAACTATAATGTACTGCACACCGACAATAACTTGAAAAATTTATTCAGGTGTCTTTTGCACTGCGGGAAGCTTTTCAGGAACTCAGGAACTTTCCTTACTTTTGCACCAAGAAACCATGACCCATTTTTGTGCAAGAAACTATAGATCCTGAAACATTCTTAACTGCTACTCCAGGGTAGGTACTCCTATCTACCCAGGGTATGTATTCCTAACATCTCTGATTGGTCAGATGCAAGCTAAATAGCATTCAGCTAATTTTTAGTACGCAGCAAAACAGCAATAGCAAAGTTTCAAGCCTATGGATGAAGATGGAAAACTGCATAATACTGTAGATCAATGAGGCTTAAGCCCGTCTGTCTATTTATGCGCATGAAGAAATCCAAAGACACTTTGAATCATCCACCCAAAATTAAGTATTCCAAACATCACTTGCTCTAATTTCCATAATCTTCACAATACTTGAAGCACGATTAGAATGCGAGCACAATTTGCTGAAGAAACCGTGTCATTCCTACTCTGGATAGTTCTAGGTAAAGCAGTTCCAAACTTTAGGTCTGACAACCACGTTCAGTCTACCGACCAGGATCTTGTTCTCAAAAGCATCCTCTTACTCAAACCTCTTTACAATTTCAAAATAAATGTTCTGCAATCATATAAAAACCTCAAATTCTTTTTGTTGTCTGCAAGATGAGTTTAGATTTCTGCAGCTGACAACAGCTGGGACTCCATTAGTCACACGTTAGCGTTGACATGACCTCCCTGCTACAGCTCAAGGTTGATTTGCCATGGTGATTCATATTTGCCTCACGCAAATATCTGCATCATAACAGCAAGTGGGAAACCGGAAGGCAGAAGATTTCATCAGAGTTTGTGTAATAATCCAATAATAGATCAATTTAGATAAAGTCTCATCTTTGACTCTTGAACCAAACCAACAAGTTCATTTGTTGATATTGCATGGATAGACTCTTGCAACGTGAAAACGCTGTGGCAATTAACATGGACGCAAAAAGAAGCACATATATACAGATACACACACACACACACACACACACACACACACACACACACACACACACACNGAGAGAGAGAGAGAGAGAGAGAGAGAGAGAGAGAGAGAGAGAGGGAGAGAGGGAGGGAGGGACTGGCTGGAGCAAGTAAGTTTTTGGCAGCATTATTAATGTAAAAGTCACTCAAGATTTCTGATATTACATAATAAATTAATGTAATGCAAAACAGATTACTAATTCAAGAATGATGATTATTATACCCACCCACAGGGAATATTCAGTGTTAGGATCTGTGTGCGTCATATATTTGCAGACTGAATGATCTCACCTGAGGGCAGTCTTTGATGTAATGACCCTTGTTGAAGCACAGGTGGCATAAGTAGTTAGGCGGTGGCCTCTTGCTGGGCTTTCTTGGTTCTGATGAAAGGGAAAGGTCAGAGAAGTGGTCCGTCAGGGAGTTGAGTCCATCCACAATGTTGTTCAGGGAGCCGTAGGGTGAAACATTCTTGTACACGTTGTTGTTTAAGGCCTAAAACAGAACATTATCAGACAAGGTTAAATTTTACTCTGAAATCCTTCATATTTTATGCAGGGTCTTTGGTGTGTTTGAGATGCTGAAATTGATCATCACTTCCTTTTGGCGATCTCTCTGTCCTGTTTTCTCTTGCAGAACAAACACTCAAAGCTAATTCCTCCCATTAAATTCAGAACATCTGGCAAGGGGCCCAGCTGTGCTTATGAGCTGGAAAAGTACTGAGCATGTCCACAGAGAAGGACAGGACTTTACAGAGGATGACTCATTGTATACAAGATGGGAGGCATGTTCCCTCGCCAGCCTGTGGAACATCAGCAATGTCACAATGCACTGTTGGCGGTAAACTAGCCGTGCTCGGTGTTTTTAGTCACAGAAGGAAGCGTTTCATGTGGCTGGCCAGCTGAATTCATACAAGATGTCCTCGGAATATTAATAACAGGGAAAGCATGGCATGCAATTCCTTAATTCCCTTCTCATCCTTGTCTTCCTTTGTTCAAATAGTCCATGCAGGAATTGATCTCTGGATAAAATGACACTGAGAATTGTTTGTATTTTTTTGTTATTTTTTGTATAATTAATCTATGTAGTCATGGTGCCAAACAACTGACATCTGCCTTTATATTTAATCAAGCTAATGTCAAATAAGATCTGAGTTGAGGCATGGTGAAATACATGGATAATCATAAGGTCGTGTTTTGGGGAATGGTAGTGAGCACAGAAACACTTGGCAACATGACCAGTGCTGAAGTCCAAATCTTTAACTGCAGGCTGCGAGATTGTCTTGTTAACCAGATCCAGCTTAAAGACATCTGTTCATTTATTACATCTAACTATCATAAATCAAACATTACGGCTCTTTAGTTTCTGTCGTTTTCAGTTTCCATTTGGTTAAGCAAAGCCTATTATCCAGTTTATGAGGACTCTGGTACATGTACATGTAGTATATTTACTAGATTTAGGACTTGGTGCAGATTGTGAAATTGTTTTTTAAAACCTAAAACAGGAAGCCTAGTTTATGCCTCTCACATTTCTTCATTTTGGCGTCAGACCTCCTACTGTCAACCCAAAGGAAACAGATTTCACACACATCTGCTAATGGTGGGTGAGACTGTTTGTTTATTTTGTGTGTGTGTGTGTGTGTGTGTGTGTGTGTGTGTGTCAGCGAGTGACTGAGTGAATTAGTAAATGAATGAGACTGGTGATGGATGTGTGTTGGCCAATAAGTGTCCATGTTGAACAACTGCAGCAGATCTGTGGCTGTTTTCACAGATTCAGGGTTGAGGTGTTGCACCACAGGGGGTGGGGGTGGGGTTATCACACTGTTGTGTTTAGACCAGGTCTGTGGTGTCAGGTTGAGACTTTAAAGGTGATTGTGTGTATTTGATTTGTATTAGCGTAAAAGGAGCTATCCCGGAAATTGCTGTAGGGTTTGATTAATGCAGGTAATTACAAAGGAAAGCTTAATATTTTTAGAAAAAGGTAAAATCTTAGTTTGAATGACCATAAGTAACTCATTTTTCAACCATTTGAAATGCTAAATGTACAAATAACACATTCAGTTTAAACACAGTAAAATTTCAATCATATTCAAATTAAGGCAATAAATTGAAAAACTATAGTTAAATTGAAATCGGTATTGCGTGCATGTAAATGTACTGACTGATTCGATTCTACTCTTGCTTCTTGCAGCACTGTTGTGCACACTGAGTGAAAACTGCCTTTTAGGTACTGTCCCCTTCCCCGAAAAGCCCACTGACTGTTCTGATTGGCCAGATGGAAACACCCATAGACTGCAAAACACAGATCCTGACTAAACTCTTGCTTGCTAGCCTCGTACTTTGTAGGTGTGTCTAACCAGCTGCTTCGGCAGGTAAATTCAAATATGTTACATGTTGATGTCAATATGTAACATATTTGAAAGAAGTAAAGGGCCAATCAAAAACAAAACTTTCATGGTCATTCAGGATTTGTGGGTTTGTCTTGCTGGATTCATTTCTATTGACGTGAACCTCAAATTTTGCAAGTTTGACAATATTTTACACATACTCCCTACTACAATACACTATAAAAATGAAGGAAAATAACAAAAAGCAAAATATGTCCTCTTTAAAAGTATTTATCTTTGCTTCCTGGCTGCAACTATAATTCATACAATAGCAAACATTTTTATGCATTGCTGCTGGCTGATGGATTGTGGTAACGTCACCATCAGATATATTAAAGTGCCCCCGTTCCACTCTGGGTGGACTGTTGTGTGGTCTTTAATGGCCAAAACAACTATGTATTACTCATCTCATCATCAAATCTCTGCAGCGGTTTATTTTACTTGGCTTAGTAAGTGCAGAAAGTTGCAACCNCCCCCCCCTCAAACTGTTTCCAGACTGAAGTGTGTTTCCTCAGTTTGAAACTCTTTACACTCCAGAGGATTGTATGGCATTACACAATGACTCATGTGTATAATGTGCACATCCAATTTTCAGAGGACTGTTTCATGTTAAATGACTTCAAAAGCCTCTACGGTTACAACTAGAAGAAACGGACACACGGGATACAAGATCCATCCTGTAGTGTTTTCAAAACATGGCATCAAGGGAACCGAGATCTAAGCAACACTAATCATTTGCAGTTTAATCAATAGAAAGAAATCCTACATTCATCATCTATGTGATCCTTTAGGAGGGTGAGGTGGGGATATGGGTGGGGGGGGGCTTTGCAGTATCAGGTTTGTACCCTTATACATTATTGGAATATTTGTCCCTAAAATTATACTTAGCTGCAAAAATAGACAATATGTAAACAAGGTATGATTTTGTTTGCACAACCTGATCTATTTGAAGAAGTCAGAGAAAGCAGATCTCAGCACGAGGCTGCAGTGGCCTGTTACCTCCAGAGAGAGGCGTGCAGGGGAATCTATTGCTATCCGCCTTTCTCTCTCTCTGATTAAAAACAGGTCTGATTAGCTTCTCCTTCATTAAAAACCACAGCTCACCACCCTGATTTATTCCACATTATAAGTGACATTAGAGTGATGATGAATGGAATAGCCTACAGACAGAATCCTTGCTGTTTATGCTTTTTGAGATCTGAAGTTATTATAATAACAAAATGCTTCTTAAGTGCCTTAAATGAAACTTTTCCTCAATACTCCACTGTAACATTACTCCTACAGTGTTAAAAGTCAATTTAAAGTGACAATGTGACTTAAATGGCATTTTTCTCCTCTGATACCACAACATTCCCTTAGCATTCCTCGTATTGTTTCCTTGTATCCTATAAAGTATTAGGCTGTTTTTCATATGCCATACATTCTGACATGTTAATATTTCTTTCAACAGCATTCAAACAATATGACTCCTCTATAAAATATTAATGAAAAAGTATTAATGATAGTTCAATAGCGTTTTAATATATCTGTGGTACTCAAAAGCTAGTACATGCTGTTTTTCTCCACTGAAATATTGCAATATTCCTATATTATTATTTTTATCATATAATTTTACTGAAATATTTGTCCTTATAGCCCAGAAAATATGATTTCATTTTTCTAAGCCAAATTTCCTGATATGTTAACTTTTTTTTCCCAAGCAGATATCCTCTATAAAATGTTAATGAACAAGAGTTTTTATGGCTGTTGCCCACAGAAGAAATGTCATGGCGGTTTGTGCATCCTACTAGAATAGCCCATGCTGTAGACACTCAAACATTTGCAGAACAGACATGCAAACTCTAAATCAAGCACAGCAGCAAGAGATGTCATGTTAACTTCACCACAATCTGTAATCCCCAGACAAATGCAGCAGCACTTCATCTTTCACCTCATTCCTCTGCAGCTGAAAGAAGTTGTTGAGATAGTTGGAGTTCAGGGAAGAGCTCAAGTCCGCCGCTGCGGGAGTCTTGCTGAAACTGAGATCCGGGTGGGAAGAGTTGGGTTCGGGTCTAAACGCGTCAAAGGCGCTGGTCTGGTGGGTGTCTTGTAAGGAAAGATAGACCCAGTTGAGAAGTTGCGCAGGCTGGTACACGGAGGCATTCGTGTCTATAGCAGACAATAAGCTCATCTTTCAATTCAAACGGGCAAACCAGATTTTCCACCGCTGATTCTTGGATTGGTCTCAACTTTCTGCCGTTTTGCTTGTCGTTCCCCGGCAGATGGCAAGTGCTCCTTTTTCTTCCCGTACAGAGCCCTGTCCTCCTCACGCCGGGAGCCTAGTCCCCGTTAGGTGTTACTGGAAAGTCATTGCGTTAACATGTCAGTATAAAAAGTTTTCCCCTGCGCTCCATGGTCCGTTATCTGCCTTTATTGCAGAGGGCAGAGAGAGGCTGTTTGGATATGAGATGAGAACGGCGGCGCGTCACGGAGCGCGCGGACCAANGGGCAGAGAGAGGCTGTTTGGATATGAGATGAGAACGGCGGCGCGTCACGGAGCGCGCGGACCAATCAGCGGCCACGTCTTAACGCTCATGAATATTCATCCAAAGCGCCTCAGACAAATGCTTTATCTGTCATTCTGTATCTCTCTGTACAACAACAAATACACCCCACTTCACATATGAATAAACTCCTTGTATAATCTTTCTAGAGGCTGGAATGGAATATTGAAATATCGCAGGCATGATGAGATGAACCTTGATGCCTTATTGTTTGGTTTTTGTGCTCCATTTAGGGTAAAAATGCAGCCAAAGTCAATTTTATACTCTCTTAAGTTGTGCTTATGGAAAGTATAAAAAGCACATAGAAGTACTGTAATATTATTTCACACATCAAACTGAGGAAAAATCACAGCCAAACTATTTTATACTCAAATACACAGATTGAAAGAATGGGCTTCCAAAACAGGAGGTAGAGGGAGATTACGAGGATGAGAGTCCAACTGTTAAGTGCAGACTACTCACTACTGTCTACCCTGAATAAACAAAACATCTCTCTCTCTCTCTCTCTCTCTCTCTCTCTCTCAAGCATATGTTAATTTAAATTTTGCTCTGAGTGTAATGTAAAGGAATAAAACAGTCTGCCAAATATTCCTTCATTTGTTTCAAAACAAAAATAATGGATCATTGAAGAAATAATTACATTACAGTTAGAATTAAAAACTTATTTATTTATTTATTTATTTATTTTAAATTAAGAACCAGCCCCAGGCCTGATCAGAAGTAAATCAGCATGTCCTTATTATGTTCTCCAGCAGTGGAGAAAGCCTACTAGCGCCCTCTTTTGGCAAATGTTTTTCACAAACGTGTAATAAAAATTAAGAACAAGAATAAGAAAGAATAAGAATTCTGTGGCATTCCAAAACAAACAAATAAATAAATAAAAACATTAACAAAAGTTTGTTCTTACAAATACATTTTCATAGCTCATATAGCTATTAATTCACATTGTTAAAACCTAAGTTGAAATTTAGACAAATAAGTTTATAAATGTGTGACTTTCTTACACTTATAAAATAAAAGTTTATTCTTATGAAGATATGTTTTTAAAAAGTAGTTAAAATGTAATGTTATGACTTTCTTGTGGTCATTATCACATCAGAATCACCAATCATAATAAAATTCTACCACATACAATTGTAGACTAAGTTTTATTGTACTGCCAAGAAAAAGCATTAATTGATGCATCATCTCAATATTTCAGTTTTCTAACTGATTCCTATGTTTCAGTTACTTTTGTTTTTTGTTTTTTTTATCACTTTCATATCATTCATGTCTTTAAAATAGAGTAAACTCTAGCATCAATAAAAGTAAAAAAAAAAAAAATTAAAGCATTTTTTTTTCTAAAATATACATATATTCTCACTGTATTTTATCACTTTTATTGCTTCTACGAACTCCAATCGTTAAAATTAATATTTTAAAAATGTGTCAAACCCTAAATAAATGTGTTAACTATATTTAGATTTGATTACCTGGGCGGGACAGCCACACCTTCCTAACAAAAGGCCTGTCATCAAGCATGAAATGACGGGCTCAGGTGTTTTGTCACTTTTTCCATCATGCCAGGTACATGTTATTGATTACGGATGTTGTCACGTGGTTAAACAGACTTCTTTCTGCAACTGAACTCGGATGGACTCCTATGGAATCAGATGTGTGTCAAAAGTATTAAACGAAATTTCTCAAGCATTGTAAAACATAAAATAAAATCATAATAATGATGATGATGATGATGAATTTGAACTATAAACAAAATTTTGATTCAAGTCTGATTCCTCCTAGACTCCTCCTTATGCCTCCTCCTTATGCCTCCTCCTTCCTTCATATGGTGGAAACTTTGAGTCCCGCCCACTGCGCCGTTAAATACACTCAGACTGCAGCTATAAATCCGTACTTTAGGAAGAGATCGCTACAGCAGACCAAAGTAAGTGCTAAAATAACAAAACTGGCTAGCTTTAGTTAAACTAGAACAATTAAATGAAATATGTAGCTACTAGAATACGTTCCAGCTTGTATTTGGAGTTTTTTTGTGCTGTTCATGTTACGTTATTTCTTTTTCATTAGCCTGCCAACGAGTTACCACTGATTTTGTCACGTATACGCCCACAAAATGTCCGTTTATATCGCAGCTTCGTATTTCTACAGCAAAAATGTAGATGTTTATGGATGCTATTTATCAGTAAATTGTCATTTTTTTCTGCTGTATAAGACAGTTGAAAATGTGCTAGTTTGTCAGCAGGTTTGCAAACGATTATGCTAACAGCAGTAGCAGGTTAAGCTAGGCCCACGCAGAGCAGCGCTGTGTTAAAAGTAAAATTTCTAGTTTAACATGTTTTTTTCTTCAATTATGCTAAGTTTATCTCTTCAGAACAGTGCAGTGAACTAGTTAAGTTAATCAAAATGGTTTAGGCAAGGACTTACAGGCTTATGACTTATAGGTAAAGCTATTATAGCTAATTAGCTTTCTCTATAAGTTAATAAAACATATAGAACTGACACACCTAATCTTCAAGATTTCTTTTTACCTCATTAGTTCACATGGAAAAAGGAGAATTAAATGAGTGAGAACACAATAAAATGTGTTTAAAAATTACAGATGATATATACATTATATACATGATATATGACATAATGATGATATAAATATTATAATATATATGACTGGCAGATACATTACATACACTCTTGATATATGCCTTGAATATTTGTTGAGGATGTATAGATTTTATACAGTAGTTGATGATATATCCAGTGTACGTCCCTTATATACACTGTCTGACTATATACACATTATATACACTGGCTAATGATATACTATAGCTGATGATATATGCATTATATAGGCTAGCTGTTGAAATATATACCTTATATATTTGTTGATGCTAAATATAGATGAAACATTGGCTATTGATATATATCCTATATGTTTTGATGCTATCTACAGATTACATACACTAGCTAATGATATACGGTATACAATGATTGATGACATATAAAGTACATTATATAGACTGGCTGTTAATATGTACACAGTACTGTACATTGGCTGATAATATACATAAATTTGGTTGTAGTTCATGATTTGGAACAACAACCAGATATTCCTAAGTTATTTAGCCTAATAAATATAAGCATTAGCTGTCATTTGTCTCGTTTTTAACATTTTAGAAAGTTGTAATTGCCTCACAATAAGGATTTTTTTTTTTTATGATCTTTGTTTGTGTTCTTGCTATTTCTGAGTTCCTGCTGAACATGATAGACGTGATTATTAGCACCATGAGCAAATGATGACTGATAATTGTGGGTGTGATTTCTCTCAGTTTGAACCGCTGAAATAGGTCGAAATCACAAATGAACTTATTTAACCCTAAAATAGAAGAACCATATTCCTACCAAATGGGTTGTCGCAGCAGAAGTGCTGCATCAGTGTTACTATGTTTCAGGGCAAAAAGAGGAAATATATGAGAGACACATTTGAATGTCAACAGATAAAGTAAACAGATAACAGATAAAGAATGTCAACAGATAAAGTAAAAGCTTTATCTGTTGGATGTAAATGTTTATATCCTATTTGAATTGACTTCTGTATTCCATAGGGTGGGGTGGGGTGGGGTAGGATAGGACAGGCCCGTGTGCTTATTCAAACACAGCAAGGTCCTGTCACTTTTTCCACACCATAAAATGCAGAGTAGAGGAGAAAGCTGTTCTATTTCAGTCCGCTAAAGTCTGTTTGACCACAGAACAAGTCGACTTATTGGAAAACAGGCTTTTCTAGCAAATTAAAAATTTCCTCACGTCCCCACCGCTCAACTGAAACTTTCTGTGATCCAACAGTCCTGGAATGAAGTTTAGCCTTAAGTTATTGTGGAGACGTTCATTGCTCCATTTGAAACACAGGCTTGTGGTCTCGGTTACACATATGCAAAAAAACAATACAAAACAGGAAGATCAACTGAAAAGGCCTGTACTTGTTCGCCAATAGGTTTATCTAAAAACACAGAGTCTGCTTAAGTAACTTTAACTTTTCTTATAATATAAACTTTAATAACTGTTTGATTACTGTAGAACAGATCAACATTTCTTTGTCACAGCACACTTAATGTAGAAACGGTTCTGGAAATTCAGATTCCTCATGTCCTGGTCAGTGAAGAATTCTACCCAGAGGGAAAGATGGAGGAGGAGCCATTTTACAGCAGGGTGTTTTTTTTNTTTTTTTTTTTTTTTGTTTTGTTTTGTTTTTTTTGTTAGCTCTGTCGTTGCCAGGGCAACACAGCCAAAGTATCTTAAGGGTGCTTCCTTTAAGTCTTTCTCAACAGTGTAGTGTTTCTTCATTTAATTGTTCTTTCTAAACTCATAGGAACTGGTAAGAATTTGACAGTGTGTAGAATGTGTATTATGTTATGTACTAATACGTCATGTTTGACAGCCATGTGATTGATGTTTGTGTTTTATATTTTAAGCTATGAGTTACCCAGGATACCCCCCTCCGGCAGGCGGCTACCCACCGCAGCCTGGGGCTTACCCTCCTCAACCTGGAGTGTACCCACCTCAGCCTGGAATGTACCCTCCCCAAGCAGGAGGCTACCCACCCCAGCCAAGCGGCTACCCTCCTGCTCCTGGTGGCTACCCTTCTCAGGCTGGAGCATACCCACCTGCACTAGCCCCAGGTAAAAGAAAAAACCTCAGCACGGCAATGCAACATGTGCTTATAGGAAAAAAATACCTGAAATGAAATAAATAAATGGAGTGTTTAAAGGACCATACTGACAATTTTGCATGTTTGAGCCCTGTTATATTCAATTTTCATACATGTAACGTTACTGACAATCATTTCCCAAAGCATAGTACTGGAAAGTTAAGTTAAATTTTTTTTCTTTTCCTACCTTCCAGACCGCCATTGGTTTCTGTTCATTCTGGTACGCTATTAAAATCAACTTGTTGATACTTGAAACGTTCTTGCTATAGGTAATCCATTAACGTGAACAACATGTATATTCAGGCTTTTTTGAAGTTTTGTAATTTTAGCATTTAAGTGCAATGAAAAGTGTGGAGTGAATGCATGTCTCCACCGGGAAAAATAGTCCCAAAAGAAGAACTGCATTTATCGAAAAATTTTAACAACCATGACTTCACAATTTTGCATAACTATTAGCAGGTGAAACATCAGTTTTTAAAGTGGGTGTATCCCACCTTAAATCCCACCTTATGAATATTTGATTTTGAAAGATTAAGAGATTTTGCAAAATATAAGGAAAGCTGAAATACAGTGTTATCCTTTGGGAAATGATTGTCAGTAACGTGCATGAAAATTGAATATATTAGGCTCAAACATGCAAAATGGGTGGTATGGTCCTTTAAAGGACCATACCGACAATTTTGCTTGTTTAAGCCCAATAAATACGACCCGTATACACTGACAACCAATTTCCAAAACATAAAATCCTATTTTAGTTTTTATGTTATTTCAAAATCAAATATTCAGGTGATACATCCACCTTAAAATCCAGTGTTTCACCTGCTAACACTTATGTCTGGGACCATCGTTTTTAATTTCTAGGTAAAAGCTGTCTTCTCCTGGGACTATATTCCCTGGTGGATGCATACATTGTCTTCTGTGCAGCTCCGTGTTGAACTGGATGAATAAAATTACTTAACAAAACAACTGAGTAGACATCATGTTCGCTGTGTTGGATTATTTATCTCAAGCGTATCTCAAGTCTCTACAAGTTGATTTTAATATAACTGGAATGAAGTGAAACCAATGGCAGCCTGCAAGGTAGGAAAACCAATTCTAAAGTTTCCTGCTTCAGTCATATGTTATGGGAAATGGTTGTCAGTAATGTAACGCGTATGCAGTGTTCAAACATGCAAAATCGCCGGTATTGCCCTTTAGCGTCAGGTTACCCTAACAGACACTTTCCTATATTAATAGAATCTAGAGATGTGGGTGAGTCAGTCTTGTTGTGTTTGTAGACAGCAGGTCATGAGGCTTAAATTTAACTGAGTGGAATTTGTTCCAAACCTCAGCTATGGCTCAGAGAAGCAATTCTCTCTCTCACACACACACACACACACACACACACACACACACACACACACACACACACACACAGAAACCTCTTTCTCTGCCCATTGTTCTTTCACCTACATGATGACCATTGGGAATTGAGAAACAGGGAAATTTAATTTAAAAAGTCATCCTCAACTCAATCAGGCATTTAGTGGTGTGATGTCATTGTGGGCGGGATCAACAGAATAGACAACACACAGCTAGAGATAAGCACCATGATACGAATTTGTCCTTCCTGTTTGTGCTGCAGACTGGGTTTTAGTTTGTCACACGTCATTGCAAACATGTTAGTCTGCAGGTACCGCCCAAAAAAACGTGATAGTTTCTCTTTTACAAAAAAATAAACAGATGTTTACATGTGAGATGAAGAAATGGAGACAGTGACACAACTCCAAATTTTTCAAACCAAAACATTTCCTAACAAACGATAAATTTGTAAATTTTAAGTTTCCCAGTGCATTTACTTTGCTGTAAAAATCACATTTTAATTTGATTATTATTGTCCAAAATATAGAAGTATATATATTGTGATATAACTTTAGGTAGTACCTGTCAGCCTGAGCGCAATATCTGGCTGAAGTGACCTCTACGTCTGTCTGTATTATCTGCTGCAGGAAGCTGGGGGGGCGCCCCTGTTGCTGGTTATCCCTCCGTTCCCTCCAACCCTGGATTCAACCCTGCTAGTTATCCTGCCATGGTACGTTTCTCCTGAAATCCTCTTTCAGCCTCATCATACCATTCTGTAATATATCTGCAGTTCAGCATCATCAGGTGATTGTTGAATATTCCAGTTAGAATGAATTTCACAGCCATTAGCGGAATATCACATCCTTTGACTTAACGGTAAGACGTTTCCAAAGTCTGCATCTTAAAATCCTTAACATTTGAGTCTCCTTCGTCCGCTTCCCTTTCTAGTACCCTTTGCATGAGGAAAACAACAGTTTACTTAATTAGCTGTTTTTAATTTCTGCTTTTAAAACCTGACAGTCTAGCACAACTTTCCTTTCATATTTCACAGTCAGCTGCAATTTTCCTTTCTTTTAATTCCTTTAATTCCATTTCCGTTCCATCTTGTTTATGTTGCATTACCATGTATGTAATCGGACGTCTGAGTTTCCCGTGTAATCGTGCAGCAAGGCCACACTTTATTTGGATAGTTACTTGTTCAGCAGATCATTGCTAGAAGTCAACCACATCAGAAGTATCAGAAGCTTTCCTGCTGAGGTTAAATTCAAAATAAGAATTCCTTACTTCAATATTCACTCACTAAGATGGAGATCCTTTAAACAAATATAAAAATATCTATAAATCTAATCCAAAAAAAGGTGTGACCAGCTGCCATTTCTTGCATAAACATGATAATCTTCAGCGCCTGTACACATGTTATGAGATCTAATCTTTCCAAACCACAGGGCAAACCCTCCATGTACACCCAAGCCCCTGGAGGGTACCCACCTGCCCCTCAGCCGGGGGGGTATGGTGTGCCCTCCCCTAACCAACAGCCATATGGCCTGTACCCACAGCCAGGAGGGCCCATGCCCCAACCCCAAGGCCCAGGGATGGGCTATCCTGGTCAGCCAGGCCAGCCCATGCCCGGGTACCCTCGAGCACCATCACCCAACCCATCCATGCCCGGCTATGGTGGAGCACCAGCACCCATGCCAGGGTACCCCAAGGTTCCATCTCCAAATCCATCCATGCCAGGATATGATGGAGGAGCCATGCCAGGAGCGCCAGCAATCAATGTAAGTAACTAAAAGGTTGTTCATATCATTTCAATTCAATTTAAATTGTGCATTTATGTCTTGTTGCAAAATGTAATTTTAGGATTAGATTCAGCAAAAATGTGTGAAATAGACTAAGTTTTTATGGAAATGAATGCATTGTTCTGTCAGAGAGGATTCAGGGGAACAATCAAAGACTTTCCTGGAGCCGATCCACTCAGAGATGTGGAGGTCCTGAGGAAGGCTATGAAGGGCTTTGGTGAGTGTTTTGAACTTTTATTTAAATTGGTATTTTTATACTGTAATAGCCTCTGTTAGTGCTTAATACAAGGTGCATTGTTCAAATAGAAAATTTTTATATATAGTATCTTATCATTAATAAGTGAAAATGCCATTTGTAAGTTAAAAAGAATCACTTTTAATTGAAAAAGAGGGCATATTTTACACGTGTGAACTGCGTCTGATGTGACGTTGTGGACTTTCTGTGCAGGAACTGATGAACAAGCCATAATCGAATTACTGGGAAGTCGTTCTAACAAGCAGCGTGTTCCCATGCTGAAGGCCTACAAGACGTCCTATGGGAAGGTAACAGTCCTCATCTGCTTATTGTCCATATCAGGGTATTCAACTAAAATTCAGCAGGGTCCAGTTACTCAAGCATCTCCCCCTGTGGGGTCTAACTTTGAGATATTACACATAACGAGACATATATGACATATAACATAAGTAGGCTTCATGGAAAAAAATATATACATAATAAATTTTATTAAATGACTTTACTTGTAGACTAAAGTGCTTTTCTTAGTTATAAGTATATTTTCAAACATGAACTTGATAACCTAAAAATTTATCTTAAAAAGTTCTCTTCAGTTCTCTAAAGAACTTTTTTTTTTTTTTTTTTTTTATCCTGTACATTCTCATAAAAAGTTAATATGTGCATACCTTTGGTAAAACTGAGGTATGAAACAGAAAAAATGAGGATAAAAGTGCTTTTAACATTGCCACTTTTTATGATGGCCCAGACTGGGAACAGATCAAACACACAGCTCTTTTAGCGTTTGTTGCTGCTGGAAGAATGAAAGCATATTTATACTTATCCTTCAACTCTCGGTTTTTGTGGTCAGCTTTTCTAATCTTTGAGCCATCTGGCAACTTCATTGCGTGTTTGAATGCTTGCGTGTCTGCTCAGCTAATTTTCAGGGCACGGTGAGTCTTAATGCAATTGGACAAGAGGCTTTGGCCAGAGAACCCATTGAGCCCCCCGCTGAGCTGTTCCATGCTGTGCCTACTGAAAACTCTCCTAACCTTAAATTATAAGTTAAAGGACCATACCACCCATTTTGCATGTTTGAGCCTAATATATTCAATTTTCATACATGTTACATTATTGACAATCATTTCCCAAAGTATAAAACTGTATTTCAGCTTTCCTTATATTTTGCAAAATCTCTTAATCTTTCAAAATCAAATATTCAAGTGATACACTCACCTTAAAAATCCATGTTTCTCCTGCTAATAGTTACGCAGCCTTATGAAGTCACGGTCATTTAAATTTTTCAATAAATGCAGGTCTTCTTTTGGGACTGTATTCCCTGGTGGAGACATACATTCACTCCACGCTTTTTATTGCGCTGGAATGTTAAAATTACAAAACTTTGAAAAAAAAACCTGAATACACATCTTGTTCAGAATGATGGATTACCTATCCCAAGAACATTTCAAGTATCAACAAGTTGATTTTAATAGTGTACCAGATGAAACCANTGGAAGGTAGGAAAAAATTTTTTAATTCACCGTTCCAGTAGTATGCTTTGGGAAATGATTGTCAGTAATGTTACGTGTATGAAAATTGAATATATTAGGCTCAAACATGCAAAATAGACGGTATGGTCCTTTTAATATTAATTTCACAAGAAGTGCTCAACGTCTGGATCTGGCCCGGAATCCGCTCGTTGGTGACCACTGCTTTATATATTGCTTCTGTAAGACGATATATTTGATGATAAATATACAAGTAGAGTTTAGGAGGGTGCTGTTATAGTTTGAGCACAGCTCACCGTGCATTATCTAGTGCACGATAGTGACATCCAGACAACAGGTGCTGCAGCTGCCAGTTAAACAGAGTGGAGGATTGGATGTCTCAGAGCTCGTTATAGCTCCGCCACAGAGCTTTTTGCAGCACAGTTTTATTTTTTTATTTTTTTTTATTTTTTTATTTTTTTTTGTCCTCAGCAGCTCTTCATGGTTTTAAATAATTCCAAGCATCTTTTTCCATTTCCAGGATCTGATTAAGGATTTGCATTCGGAGCTGTCTGGAGACTTCAGGAAGCTGGTCATGGCCATGATGAAGACCCCAGCTCAGTTTGACGCCTACGAGCTTAACAGCGCTATAAAGGTAAACACTCGGCAACAGATTTTCTCTGTGTTTACCATCTTTTTGTCAAAATGGAGTGACTAATAAAAATTTAACTAAACTTACCTTTTGAGGAATTCCACAAGGTACAAGTGTGAATTCACTTCTTAAATAAAAAGCAGTTTTGGCTCTTGGCAGGCCAGAGGAGAGATAGATTGTAGATAATGACTGTTTTGTCCTAACAGGGAGCTGGAACTGATGAAGCCTGTCTGATAGAGATCCTGTCTTCTCGCTCCAACGCTGAAATCAAAGAGATAAACACTATTTACAAGCAAGGTGAGACCCGTAACATCTCAGGATTTAAAAGCCGTTTTATTTTTTTGTTTGTTTTGTAAAGATACTGAACATCAGGAATCTCAGATCATTGGTAACACTCATTTAAAACTATTTATTATTCAAAATCCTGCATTGCTTGAACCCATGTGTGTGTGGTTCTGTGTGTTTTATCACCACTTTTCATTCCAGAATATAAGAAGTCACTGGAGGATTCTATTAAGGGAGATACCTCAGGCCACTTCCGTAGGCTCCTGATCTCTCTTGCCCAGGTAAAGCTGCAGATGTAATTACCTGCGTACCTGACCTCTCGTCTCTTAGCAACTGCACTCAGACATCATCAGTCATATTTATCTCTGTGTTTTATAGGGTAACCGTGACGAAAGAGTTAATGTGGACGTCTCTTTAGCCAAACAAGATGCTCAGGTAATGTCTTTATTCTTATAGTTTGATGAGTTCTGTGCAGATCTGTTCATTTTAACATGTGTTACTTGAGTACAGATGACATCTGGGAGAAAAAAAAATGGATATCATGGCCACATATTATGAATTTGTCCCCATGCTTTATGAATGTGTGCACATTTTATTTTTCCATTCCCTTTTTTTTTTTAGTAAAATTGGGGACACGTTTTACCAATTCTTTTCCCTATTTTACTTCAAACGTGACCACATTTTATCAATTTGTTCCCTTGTTTTTGTTAAATGTGGCCACGTTTCACTAGTTCATTCTTTTTTTTTATTACTCTTGCTAATGATAAGGGAGGGTATGAACTGATAAAATGTGGTAATGATTAAAACGAAGGAATGAATAATAAAACATGCTCATAATACATGGCCACGAAATCCATTTTTTCCAGATGTCATATGAAGGACTCTGTGTTTGACATATTGTTCTCCTTGCAGGCTCTTTATGCTGCTGGAGAGAACAAGCTGGGAACAGATGAGTCCAAATTTAACGCTATTTTGTGTGCCAGGAGCAAAGCTCATCTCAGAGCAGGTACTGTCCACGAAGACAGCATCACAATACACACAACAAATAATGTTTCTGTTACTGACTGTGTGTGTTCATGTGTGTGTAGTGTTTCTTGAGTACCAGCAAATGTGTGGCAGGGATATTGAGAAAAGTATCAGCAGGGAGATGTCCGGGGATCTTGAGAGTGGAATGTTAGCAGTGGGTAAGAACACACAGACACACATACGCACCCCACCCTCCCCACACCTATACAGGTGTCGTCTTAGCAGGACCACTCCCTCAAAGAAAACATACTGAGGTTATGACGACTATAGACGCTTATCTCAGAGTGTGATGTAACAAAAGCTAATTACTAAGCTACAAGGAGTCTTATTGCACAATTTTCCACGCTGAGTGTTTTGAATGTCTCACTGACATAATCTGTTGTTGAAAGCAAATGCAGGTTGAGGCCTTTTAAATGCATAATCTGCTTTATTCTTTTGCTTCTCCCTTTTTGCTAACATCACTCAGGGCTGTGGTACAGTAACCTGTTTTGTTATTAGATGTGTTTTGATTTGATGCATCCATTCATATAAAAATCATTTGTAAAGATACATTTTCATTTTGGTGTGGACTGCATTGTAAAAAAAAAAAAAAGTCGTTTCAGTCTTCTTGTGTTTCTGATTTCACATTTAGTGAGTTTTTCAGCATATAATTTCCTTTAAGTTTGCTCGTTTTTATCACAATCATTTGGTGTGTGCATTGCTTGATATTTAGTGTCTAGCATTGTGGAGTTCACTTTTTAGATGGTAAATGAGTAAAGTTTTGTTGATTTTATTTTCATTTTGTATCTTCTTTTTAATGCATAAATCTGACTTTTTTAATTCCATACAAATTGTATGTAAAGTCTGGTAAATATTAGAAATCAGGGTGTGCTTTGTATCTTGACAGTATATCTCATTGGTGTTATCTTTGTTTCAGTGAAGTGTATTAAGAATACACCTGCCTACTTTGCTGAGAGGCTCTACAAAGCCATGAGGGTAAAACACACTCCTGATTACAAACTGACAATGTGATACATAATATAATACTGCTAGTATCACTACAGATACCCTCATTGTGTGTGTGTGTNCTGACAATGTGATACATAATATAATACTGCTAGTATCACTACAGATACCCTCATTGTGTGTGTGTGTTCTCTCAGGGAGCTGGGACCAAGGACAGAACTCTGATCCGGATCATGGTCTCCCGTTCTGAGGTTGACTTGCTGGACATCCGCCAGGAATATGTGAAAAACTACGGCAAGTCGCTGTACACAGACATCTCTGTAAGTATCTTATACAGTTCATGATGCAACTTAAATAAGCCCAGAGAACGCTGAGCGGAAATGACAGGCAGACATGCTCTTGTCAGATAAAAATCTGAAATTAAAGCATAATTAGAAGGATTTATGCACTGATGCTTTTGTTTTCCTGGCAGGGAGACACATCAGGCGACTATAAGAAGCTTCTGCTGAAGCTGTGTGGAGGCAATGACTGAAAAGGAAACGCAGCATCTATTACAGCATATCGAAATTTCCAACAAGCTTCTTTCTCGCTGATGTTTAGTATAAAATGCTGGAAAACTGCATGCTCTGCCAATGCAATATTATCAAAAATTTCTCTTCTATACATGCAATATATATGCAAAAATGTTTTGTATATTTTTTCACTTGTCATATCCATGGCTCAACTCAATCATCCATGGTGGATGATTGAGTTGAGCACATGCACTAATAAGATTAGATTTGTAATAGATTACATTTAAATTTTACATTAAAAATTTACATTTTTTAAAAGCATATTTTATTTTCATATTGTGGCAATATTATAGATGTCTGACGTAATAGTGATATTTTCTTTGCTAATTTTTAACGTTCAGCAATGCTGAGCAAAATATGACAAATGAGAATACCTAGCAGCTAAGTACCAAAGCAGTCAGGTCATGTTTGCATTATAAAATATGCTTTGTGTTTTGTTTATGCTTTGCTACTTTACTTTAGTTTACACATTATTTCTTTGCCATTTGTGTTTACCAGCCAATGTAGCATGTAGCATTATATTTCGTGAATTATTGGAGAATGTATTGTCACGAGTCTCTAAAAATAAACAGAGAATGTAATTAGATGTGTTCATGGTTCGTCAAATGAAAAATACACATATTGTATACCTATACTTTGCTTTTTTGACATTTGTCTTATTAATCTAATTCAGTGATAAATGAAATAACAGGCCTTGTTGCGATAAATTGGTATCTATTTCAGTTTCTTGTCCTTCCTATTGAATCCCTTTGCAGGATCATAAACAATTCTGTAAATGCAACACAAACAGTTTTCAGCAGAAGCCATGCTAATATATCACTGTTAAAATCTCTCCCAAATCTGTCACAAGCCTTTCTGGCTGGTCTGAAAATTTTAGCACTTGGTAGTAGAATAAATTGGCCTACAGGGGGCAGTAAAGTCTGTTTCCCACCAGTTATACCACATCTGCGCATCAACATTTCAAGAAGCAAAGCTCATTGTAAACTATAATGTAATATGAAACTGCTACACATATTACACAAGTGTTTATAATGATTTTCTTAATCATCTGTAAAGCAAATGGACGAGTATATGATGTTAAATCAATTGAACTGACCGCATAACAAAAAAAAAGTCTTGATTCTTATATGAGCAAGTCTAGTCTCCATAAACCACATCAATATAATCCCTGGTGACTGGTGAATACACAACATTTTACACAGTCAGTACAGAGAATTAATTTCTCTTCCCTCTGGAGACTTCAGTCCTGTATGTTTGGCTGCACATGGAACTCTTTCTGCCTTATTAGGTCCTGTTGACTTCACTTAAAAATGCTGTTGAATACACTTGACTGTTGAGACATGGCTCTGCTTGGGTGGCTGCGGTGGTGTGTGTTAACTGCACAACGATCAATAAATGTGGGAAGTGAGGAGGGGGAACCCTGTGGAATCCATAAAGCAGCCTCGGCCACATTAAACAAGTCAAGCATGTCTGCGGTAGCTGTCAGAGGCCTGGGGGGGCCATTGGGTAACAGCCATGTTGGAGGAATCATCTTTGATCGCTTTGTGTTAAAGATTAGTGAAAGCTTGAGGGCATAGGATAGCCTAGATGCTTAGACTGTAATAACTAGATTTTTTTTTTTTTAATGAAAATTAGATGTGATTAGATGATAATTTAGATGTCAATAGATGAGGTTTTAGGAGGTAATTCCAGCAATGTATGTAGTTTCTCTATGATTAGAATCAGAAACCTTCCTTGAAGCAGGTGTCCATCTCAAAGCTGCTTAATTTAATGTTAATTACAAACCATAAATTGCTCAATTAATGCCTGATTAGAATGATCCGAGTCTTTGGGAACCCTCCCAGAATGCACTGAGGCATTAAAAAAATCCACATGATGAGGAAGGGCACCAACAAATTATTCTCATCTGCAGTTGTACATTCACACAGGATGGTGATAAAATTGATATGCTACTGTTGAGAATGAATTAGTTGCAGAATTGTGCCAACATGGAGTGCATAATGGAGTAATTGTTTTGCAACTCTAAACACTGACAGTCACTCCGCTAAACAGAACTCTTTTCAGCTAATAATAATAAAAAAAAAAAATCGATAACATTTTCAGCTCTTGACATTTTGGCAAGAAAGCATGATGGATATGTTTTTTGCTCGATGAAAGATAAACCTATTCTGTGCCCTGATCTGGATTGTCTGATGAGCGAATTTGTTTAATAATGTTTCAGTTCTGAGACATCTAGTTACGCCTCCCCTCTTGTCTAAATAATAAGATGATTCAAACCCTCAAGATAAAAAGCATCTGGCTGTCTTCTCTGCATTCAAGTGCATGTCCTCAGAAGTAGGGTGCAGACACAACCGTCCAATCTGTGTCAGAAGAGGAAAAAAGCTTCTCTTTGATATGAATGAATTGTAATTAATTTTTCATCTACAGAGGATAGCACATGGCTGCACAAGTGAGAGAGAGAGAGAGCNGAATTGTAATTAATTTTTCATCTACAGAGGATAGCACATGGCTGCACAAGTGAGAGAGAGAGAGAGAGAGAGTTGTAGATGTGTCACAATGAATTCAGTGCATGCATGAATAAGGTCATGGTTTATGCCTGCAGACGCTGCCTCTGTGCCAACAATCTTTATTCTGTTATGGACTGGAAGTGGAGTGCATCCATCATCATCATCTGGTATTTCGCAAATCCTACTCAAATACATATTTCATTTTCTAGCCTCACATATTGCTTATCTGCTCACATATGGCTCAGTGCCCGCCCTCATTCCAACACACACACACACACACACACACACACACACACACACACACGCAGTTACTAGTTGCAGTTCAGATAGCATGAATACACCTGCTTTTACAGCAGTAGTATTTTATGCAAGAACTGATTAAATTTCACATAACTCTACATTAAAATTATTGCTAAATAAGTTATTAAAGGAGTCTATGAGTATAGCCAGTGATTAAAATGGGGTTCTGCAATCAGATTAATTTATCTGTACGTGTTATAAATAAAGTATTATATTGACTGTGCACTATCACTATGTTGAATATCACCGCACAGGTGGAACGCAAAGGGTAAAATAAAATGCATTTGCAAAACATAATAGATTTTGTTAATGTTGATGAGTTTTTCAACCACATCACTGGTTTTACCTTACTGATTTTAATGCATCTCCACAATTGTCATGCACTATTTACCCATTCTTTTTTTTTTCTTCTTTTTTTTCATTTTATGATTACACAAAATTGAACAACAATCAACAGACAGGAAAAGAAATGACTAAATATAAGGCATGAAAATAAATCATTAAAGAGAACAGGAGAGAGTCCACTTGGGATAATTATGAGAAATGAGACAGTCATGAGATTTAAAGAGTTTAGAAGATGTTGAATTTCTGAAAGCAATTGCTAACAATAGGAATTTCATTACATTTCTGAATACAAAATTTTGGCATTAAAATAAAAAAAAAAAAAACCTGAAATGAGCAGGAAAAAACATACTCATACTGAAAATTTTCATGAATTTTAAGGCAAAAGAATATGAGGTGTAAACGAAACAAAAACATGAGAAGCAGAATTCTTGCCAAAAATGTTGTACAATATTACACAGGAAAAAGATGAATATTTTCTCTGTCTATATTGCAAGAGATGTAAAAATCTGCAGTGGCCACATGTTTGGCAATTAAAAAAAATCTGGGACAGTATTTCTGTGAATTTGTTAGATATTTAAGGATAAATTTTATCCATTCTCATTTTTTCCGCATGGGATTTTTGACGTACTATGGAGTCATACGTACGCCCATTCAAGAAATGGGCGTGTATGTTTTAAAGCCCCGCCTCTTTTGCCTTATACGGTCATAGTACTGAGCGTTGATCGACAACGGGCAGCAGCTGCTGAGCTGCCCAGACATGGCGGAGGATACAGTGTGAGGATCAGCGACAGAGTTTCGATACTTTCCCCAGCAGTTGAGTCGGCAAATGGCGCATTAAATGATACACAGAAAGAGGAAAATGTCTTTGGGTAAAGCGTACACAGCGGGAAAGCAAAAAACGAGCTGAAAAGCCAGACACGAGTAAGATGGAAAAATGTATCGCTGTTTAGTGCAGTCAACAGCCTTGGGCAACAAATATGGCTTCTTGTGGCTTTTTCAATATGCTATAATAATCGATCACCTAATGCCGCGGTGGCTCCGGCAAACTTCTGCAAGCCGCGATAAGTTTGCTTCTTCAGAAATCTCTCGGTACTTTTGATCGGTAAGGATATAACATCTACTTGGCCGTGCGGTTAGCTGCAAAGCTACGGAACTACAGCGGATAGCAATGGAGCCAAAGCACAAAGAGTTGTTAGACCAGTGCCACCAGAACTTACTGGAGTCCATAACAGATGCGGACCGGCTGATCGAGCTGCTGATAGTTTCTGGTACCCTGAGCCAGCTCGATAGGTTCGAACTGGACCAGAACTGCTCGACCAGCGCTGAGAAAGTCGACCACCTTTTGAAGATGCTGGTGAACAAGGAGAACGACCATTTCCTCGACCTGTGTGTGGCCCTGGAGAAGGCTTACCCGGACCTGTACTCGAGCCTGTTCGGTCATAACGGTGCTGGACCCGTGGACCACTCCACTGGTAAGACCTGAGAAACCCACTTCACAAAAGCAGGCTTTTAATTCAGGCTGGATGTTTGGACAAGCCACTGCATTCTCTTTCCATTGAGACAGGCTGGGTGGTCTTTGCAGCTCCGGAGCTTTGTTTATTATCCTAATTGAGGAGGAAAGTGATGCATCGTGTAGGTTGCAAGGGCACAAAATGTGGTTGCACAATTATAACCACTAATCAGTGCATGCAAATGACTCCAAAGATAATGCAGTGCTTTGTCTTTAAACTAAATGTGTACAAGGGTCAGCAAACCTAATGCACAGCTTGTGATTCCTCAGCCAGCTTAATATTAATTTATTACTCTATGCACATATTATCCTTGCCCACAAAGCTCTGTCTCAGTTTCTGTAATACACAGCACACAGAAATGACATGGAGTTGGTATGGCCAAGTATGCTGTATGTGTGATAATGTAGCCATGCTATTTTCCAGCAAGATTCCTCATAATTAATATCCTCTTTCTGCCAAATGAAGATAAAAAGAAAAGATCCATTCAGTGACATTCAGAAAACCCCCAATTTGTTATCAGTGCCATGATACCTTGATGGAACGTTAGGTAGCCTGACTTGTTTCCATGACAACAGGTGCACTGGCTGACATGTTGGTCCATATCGACCTGCACATGGGTGTGTATCCATCCATGCACGCCAATAAGGCATTACTCAAGTCCTTTTCTCATATGGAGAGAAAACCTGCTTCAAAGATGTACAGATTTTTCTCAAGTAAGCTACGTTTCTAACTACAGCATTGCATTTACTGTAGTAATTTCATTTGTGCTTCATCCTCAAAGCGTCTGTCTCCACTTGAGTGGTTTTGGTTGTAGTTGCAGAGAGACAAAGGGCAACCCAGTGTGGAAGCCTTGTGTAGTTTTGCCTGTTTTGCTTCGGGTGAATGACTGAAGCTGGTTTACTCACAACCAGCATCACGCCCTGAGGGCCTGAATGCAGGATGAGTGGAGGGAGATGCAGAGTAATGCTATTCTTGTACATATTTTGTATTTAAAGCAAACATGCACGTTAGCTGGCAGGTCATTCTGAGAGCTCGAGCTTTGAGCTACAGTAGTTTACATCTGACACGTTGTAGTGTGTCTCTACTACAGACTTGAGCAGGTATTGCTGAGTTGGTGGATTGCTGCTCTGTTGACAGGTTTGCTGATGCCTCCGTGGGTTTGCTGATGCCTCTGTGGTTTAACGCTTCCTGTGTATTGAGTGTTACTGCTGTAGAAACATGCTCAGCATCACCCTGAAACACACCAACACTTGTTCACCTGTGAGCAGCTTGCAGAATTTGCTCATGCATGGATCCTTCAACGTTGGCTGGCTTTGACAATGCCGGAATTGAGCCTTCTTCACGTTCTCTAGTGCGTCTTAGAGCTGATGAGAAGCGTTGAGCACGAGGCGACAGCAAGCACCAGTTGTGAATCTTGCTAGTTGGCATGTGGTTATTCAACACAGGGATTAAGCCCCGCTCTCCTCTCTCTGGTGTAAACTCTCCGTGAGACGAGCATCGTGCCTCCACAGACCTCTGCATTAGCCGCCACGCTCTTGGCTGTTTCCGCTTCTGCTGGAGTGTAGCTTTTAAATGGACTTTCCATTATCTTCAGTGTGCTAATTCGGCTGCTGTGATCACCACATTTTAACTACACTCGTGAGAGAGCCGTGACAAGCCGCTTATTGTGCACCTTCAGGCAAAGACGCTGGGAGAAACGGGCGTGCAGGGGTGAAATCTTCAGAGCCCAGGTGTCTGTGAGGTGCAGAGTGTGTGAACGGAGGGAATGTGAGGGTGTGATGAGGCTTGCTGATAGCAACCCGCTCTCAACTCGTCTTCCTCTCATCCTGCCCGCCTGTTTCTGTTCTGTTGTGCCTCCTTTACCAGCTGAGCCTCTGTGCAAGCACACATACAGATTATACAAACCATAACACATCTTTCTCCAGAAATAAACATGGAAATATACACACAAATGCTCTGTTGTTCAGAGTATGGACTCAGTCAGTTGTTATTGTTATTTTGCTGGCATACAAAAGAATAGAGAGTAGAGAGAACACACACATACACACACAACCATTCATTATTTAGCCTGGTTTTTGCATTGGTATCCTCATCAACTCTGGGTCATTGCTTGTAAGAAATACTTAAAGGAGCAAACCATTGGATTGTGCATGTTACATTCTGTTACTGCAACCATTATCTAAAACAGTTTTTGTGTTATTTTGCCAAATCCATTTTCAAAATCAAATGCTAGGGGATACACTCACCTTAAAATTCAATATTTCACCTGCTAACACCTAAGCACAATTATAGAAGGTACGGTCGTTCAAAGGACCATACCACCCATTATGCATGTTTGAGCCTAATATATTCAATTTTCATACATGTTACGTTACTGACAATCATTTCCCAAAAGATAAAACCGTATTTCAGCTTTCCTGATATTTTGCAAAATCTCTTAATCTTTCAAAATTAAATATTCAAGCAATACACCCACCTTAAAAATCCATGTTTCTCCTGCTTATAGCAGGCAACCTTATGAAGTCATGGTTGTTAAAATTATTTCCATAAATGCAGGTCTTCTTTTGGGACTATATTCCTCGGTGGAGAAATACACTCACTCCATGCTTTTTGTTGCACTTAAACGCTAAAATTATGAAACTTCGAAAAAACCTGAATACACATCTTGCTGGCGATGATGGATTATCTATCCCAAGAACATTTCAAGTATAACAAGTTGATTTTAATAGCGTACCAGAATGAACTGAAACCAATGGCAAAACAGTCCTTTTATTTACACTCCAGTAGCATGTTTTTGGGAATGGTTGGCAATAATATAATGTTAAAATGGCTTGTATTTATTGGTCTTAAACATATATTGCTGAGCGGAATATTCACTCAATAGAACTTGAGCATGACTAAAGTTTTGGCCTCACTGAGTGAGATATCTGTGTTCCCAAAGAAAATTAGTTTTAGGAATCTGAGTGTCTGTAATCTGTCTGATTTCATGTCTAAGATTATGCGCTCATCCCACGAATAATACTCACCTGAAGGAATAAAGGAGTAGATGAGATGTACCTGCACATCCCCTGCTCATTAAAGATTCCACGGCCTGACAGTGATTTAAGCACACCTGGAGAGGAGACGTTGCTGAAATCATCTCCTGCTCTGTATTTCCCTGCGTTTTCTCATTTCTCCTTCCTCTTTCATCCTCTGTTTCATCCTGTGACTTTTCCTCTGACTCACCGTCCATCTTTTCCTCTGCCCTTCGCTGCTCTGTGACTCATTATCTTTCTTTTCTCCACCTACTTAAACGGGGGGACGCAGCAGAGAGACAGAGACGGGTGATGGGAGAGAGAGGGAGAGAACGAGGCTTTTGTTGAGAAGTTGAGCAGGCTCAAAGTGCTCAGTCAGCAGCTTGTTCTGTGTACAGCAGCCTAGGACACAGGCTGGTGGGAGTGGGATTGGGGNGGGGGGGGGGGGGGTCCCTGTCCCTGTCCCACTCCATAAAGCACAGGGGACAGACAGAATGAGTTACGACCCTGACACTCTGTCACGACTGCTGCTCTTAAATATCCACCACAGGCTGGAGCTAGTCTCTCTCTCTCTCTCTCTCTCTCTCTCTCTCTCCTCTTCCCTTTGTGCTCTGTCCTCCGTGTGCAGATGAAGCCATCCGTCCGCCTGCTGTTAATCAATGTTGCTGCTTAGGCGCGATTGATGACGCCTCAATGCGCCACTTTTTATATGAGCTGTTGGCATGCATTTTATTACACTGCAGCACCTCTTTATATTTATATATACGTATATATATATGGATTTATATACGTATATATATGACAAAGCAGAAACTTGGCTGCGTAGAGACACAGCATAAAGTGTCTCTCTGCTGTGCTGAAAGTATTCGAGGAGGAAATGAAAATGCAGCAGCGGTCAATGAGGTGATATTGAGCTGTAATTGTTGGTAATGTTGGTCGATAAATCTATCTAATCAAGGTCTCACGCTCACGCTAATGAGAGTTTGACCTCAGTACTCTCAGTGGGTTGCTGTTGTTGTTGTCCCAATTTAATTCTTTTGTTCTCCATATTCTACGGCACCGTATTGCTGCATAACAAATTATTCCGTTTTAACAAGAGACGTTTATCGTTGTAACAACATGCCAGCATTTTGTGTTTTAATGAGAAACTTTCCTGTTATTACACAAGACCAACATTTAGGGTTATCATGAGAAACAAAATTATGTTGTTAAATTAAGTGATGTTTCTAGTTATTAAAAGCGATATTTTCATGCTAGGTGACCTATAAAATAGTTTTTTTCTACTCTACAGACAAAATTATGATGTTACAATGCAAACATTTCTTATTTTAACAAGATAATTTAATATCTCATTATATCGCAAAACATTTCTTGTTTAAACGAGATAACTTCATATCTCATCATAACCTAAAATGTTGGTTTTGTGTCATAACAAGAAAGTTTTCTTCTTAAAATAGAATAATTTGGTATGTAGTAATAATAAGAAAAATTTGTCATTATTACATGAAAGTGCTTGATAAAAAGTCATTATAGTGAAAATTTTCTCATAAAGAGCAATCGGGCAATTTTTTTATTAGCATGGTGGCAGCAATTTGCTACTATACATATGTAATGCAGAGGAGACTAAGAGAAAAAGGTTTGATTTTTTTGTAAAGTTTGCATTGGTTTCTGGTGGCAGCTGTATCTACATGGAGAATGTGTGAACAGCAGTCAGGAGGCCGAACAGAACTTCATCACCATCTTACACATGTTCCTCGCTTCCTAATTACTCCACGCGGTAGAGGAAACGCCAGCATCCAAATGTTTAGCTGTGCACTGAAGTCATGGAAATAAACAGCTTCTCTTCTCATCTTACAAAACTTCACTCTACTGAGCCTTTTCCTCTGCTGTCTCTTCTTTCTATCCCTCCTCTCCTGTCCTTCCATCTCTGTGGCTGAGCTTCCTGTCACCCTCAACCTGCCTGTCTCTCCATCTGTTTCACTCTCCACCTCTTCATCCGCCCTGCCTACGCCTGCAGTCACTCGTCCGACCTTCCTCCCATTTCTGGCACACGAGCACAGGTCAGCCTTTAATCAGCAGCAAATGAGTTGACCATCATTAGATTCTTCCAAAATCAAGAGCACAATGAAGGTTGATGAGAAAGTCAGAGCTTTAGTGCTTTAGTGTCTCAGATAAAAAGCGTTACAGATACATGTTGTATCTGTATCTAGTAGCTGCAGCGTGCTTTGCTTTCTTTTAAGAAACAGTAGCAAAAAAGCAACAAATAGCAAAGGTCATAGACCAGATTCATGGGAATTATTTTGAGTTCAATTTTAAACACCTGGAGCCTGTAAGGAAGTCCAAAATGCCTTATGGTACAATTCTGTGTATGTGTGCATATTGGTGTCCACATTAAACTTTCATAAATTGGACAGAAACTTATGAAGGGTGTTTACATACTAGTGCAGTGGCCGTTAAAAACATGGCTGTTCGGACTGGGTTGGACTTTATGGCGTGCACTGCAGCCTGCCATAAGTGGCTGTGGAGCGGCATGTATGCCGCCGTGCCCGGAGCGTATCCTGCTGCACCGACTACTTTTTAGTGGCTCAATTCGAGAACCGCTCATCCAAACAACTTCGCACGTGACACTGCATGTCCTTAGGTCCTGAGCAATGAAAATGCCGAATTTCATCTTCATACAGTGCCGGGTTCTAGAGATGTTGGTGCCACAGATAGCTGGACAGAGCTGTCTGTGGCACTAATTTCTGGCTTTATAGTTAGATACAGTCTAATACAGGCTAGCAAAACCAGGAATTCCCTGAAGGCCTTTTTGACAGTAGTAATACTTCATAAATTAAAAAAAAATACCTGTTGACAATGCAGTGTTCACTGACCTAGAATCAGAAGAAGTGTGTTATTATGCACTTTAAACGCTGAGCTACTGCAGTGCATCATGAAGTTTATGAAAACTAATATAGCTGATTCCTAACAACCTAGCAGTTATAAAAGGAGCAGTGTTGGTGTGTGTGTGTGTGTAAGCAGGCGCTGGTGCTCTTCTGAGCATTTCCACCCAAAATTTCATCGGTTCAGAACCAAAAAAACTTGGTTTCCCATTTGGAACCAGAGAATAGCAGGACCTGAAGTGGGAACTGTGATGACATCATAAGTGGGCGTGTATTATTCTACCTCAGCAAAAGTGGAAAAACAGTAGAAGTAGAAGTTTGTTCAGCAAGTAGTCTTACGTGACAGCCACAGTTGGTTCATGTAACTCTTTTAATACTATGAATAAGATGATAAAAAGCTTTCATTGGTTCAGATGCGGTCCGCCATCGTGCTTGTTTTCACTGATCTCAAACACCCAGTTTATATTAAGTTTCATGTAAAAGTGTGATACTCGCAATCTGGAAGGTTGATCATTGGATTTCTATATGATGATGGCTGAACAAGGGAGCGAGCCACGTAGCTTTCATTTGAACTGTGACACAAGCCAGCCAGGTTAGCCACACTTAGCTTAGCCCATGCAGATAATATGATGTGGATATATGATTGATTAATCAGTTATGCTGTATTTCTGCCCTCAACTTGGGAAGCGTGAGTTTACAGACAAAGTGTAGGTGAGGAGATCTAGACATTAGAACAGGAAATGCTATTTCTTATCATTCAGTTCAGTATTTTATGATGGCGTAGCCTGATAACCATAGACAAATGACACCATTTATCAGCTCTGGGCTTCCGTAGATCCTCACCAAATACACGTTTGTTTCTGCTTAGAATAGTTGATTATTAAAAAAAAAAAAAAAAATGAAGGCCTACTTGTCAGAGTTAATATGAATAAGTAGCAGCAGCATGTTAGGCCTGAATAATGATCATGTGCTTAATACCTATATACTAACTAGATTCATTCATACTTGTGACATTTATTGTTTTAATCGCTGAATTATTTCAGCGCTGTGAAAATGATGTCAGTCGTAGGCCTTTTCCACAAAGACAGACACGTAGTAGACCAACTGGAGGACATGTTACAGGCATCTTTCAACTTTTATTTTGATTAAAAACCATTTGTGTCTCATTTATGCTGAGCTGGATTGTGGAGGGAGAGAAGAGTCATCACGGCTTTATTATCGCTCTCAGGGGCTTCTCTGGACTTTGGTGCTGCTCAGCACTTCTGACGTGTCTGCCGGCTGAAGGCTAAGGGGCTTTTATTTCTTATCCACATACCTTAGCGTTGCCTTCTTCTTGCCTTATGTCTTGAAGTGTTTCCTACCAATGCAAAATGACCGCAAGGCTGCATCTAAGAAAGCTGTATGACAGCTGTTTTTTTTTTTAGATCTGTGTTTCCAAAGGGCAGATTTGGACTTAGAGTGTGAGTGAAGGATAAAGGTGGGTGGGTTTGACTGTAAGCATAGATGCAGGTGGAGCTGTGAGTCAGGCTCTGTGCGTGTGGAGGAGTAATCCAAGCTCAGGGAGGCATCACGCGAGATGTTTCATGTTTATGCAGAGTAGAGAGACCTTTTAAATCAAATGATCAATCCTTTACTCCGCCAGCTGGACCTGACTGGCTCATTGCCCAGAAGCTTGGCCCGTGGTGTCATTGCCTCCCCAGAAGATCTACCACAAGGCTTTACTGGAAACCAGAGTGCAGCGAAGGAATCGGACAGGGTTATTTCTGTTGTGTGTTACTTTGCTGACACCCCCCCAAAAACAATAAAAAACATACAGTTAAATATTTGGGCATTGTCTTAGATTCCCAACTATCATTCAAGTTTCATATCAAACAAACTGTTACTAAAATAAAATTCAATGTCCAACTTCAGATTTGTCAGAAGTTCCGTGTCATTTTCTGCTGCGAAGATGTATTTTGATGCCATGATTCTTTCACATATTACTTATTGCATCACCAGCTGGTCACAAGCCAATCAGATGACTTTAAAAAGTCTAGAAACCTTATTTAAGCAGTCAGTAAAAATTCTTGATAAAAAAACAAACCATTTTCATCATTGCAATATCTTGAGCAAACATAAACTTCTGAATTGGAAAAATTTAGTCTACTTTGAGAACAACTGCAAACACAACAACTCATGGCGTTTTCAAGAGAGACTGTATCATTAAGTTAAAAAACAGTGCATTTGGCCATCTGCCTTTTCAGTTCAAGCTGCACAACAATGGAATTCTACAGCAGCATACATTAGAGCTCTCAGTACCTTTAATTCATTTGCTGAGGAACTAAAGAAATGGCTGATAGACAATCAAATTTGCGAACATTGATTTCTACATTTGCAGGGTGGAGGAAGGGATTTGTTTATTCCTGTCAGATCGGGTAATGGAAATGTCAGATCTGTCTTTTGAAATATATGTGATTTTATGATATGTGATTTCTGTAGAATTGTTATTGATTTCTTGTTGATGTGTTTAGAAGTATTTTATGAATCTGTATTTTATGTAATGTATTATGTGGTTTAATTATTTTATATTGTAGGTAGCCATCTTGTCATCTTGGCATGGGACTACGGATGAAAATTAGTCAGGTTTGGCTAAGTCTGGCACATTTACATTTTATTGTTTATTAATGTGCATTGTCCCATTGTGAATAAATAAATAAAAATAAAAAAATACCTACATATATATACTGTATATCCTCCATACTGTGAGCAGGACCAGGGCAAAGGAATATTCTGATTTAGAGGTGTGGGATGGCGGGGTGAAAAAGATGTTCTGCTCTTTGGCTTAATGCTGACACACACTTCAGTTTCACTTCCACACGCTGTAAAACGAGTGGGTAGTTTTCAGCCGTATTATTAGTGTTGCTATTATTTGCGCTTCTTTAGTGTTAACGGCTGCGAAGTTGAGAAACACAACAGAGTAAAAGGCATGAAAACAATCTGGTCTCAGCTTGAAGAGGCCAAATTGAAGGAAAGAAGAGCAGACGGTGGCTAATAAAAAGTAGCACGCTGTGTTATCTTTGGAATGCTAAATGCTAATCTTTGACAAAGTGGTCCTGATACTTTATTTTATGGGGGGGCCAGAATGATTGGCTGTGTTGAATCCAGTTTCGAGGCTTGTTAAAATGTTCCAATGAAGGGCGTTTGAAGCAGCGGCGTCCAGTCGCTCAGATAATCGCACATGCTTTATATTTTTTGGGGGGGAACGCTCTCACTTTTAGATAAGGGAATTTTCTGGAGATGATGAATAATTTCGTCTTGGCCTCCTGCGGAAGCCTGACTTCGCCTCTCCGTTTGATAAGTCACGTGTTTTCTGCCACCAGCCTCTCAACACTTTTTCGCCAAACTGCAGAAAGTACAATTCCCCTCATCCTGTCATCACCATGACAACACGTGTCATCTCAGTTTATGTGCTGGAGAATATAATCAGGTTGTCGCAGGCAACTGTTGGTTGCTGAGTGCATCAGTTGATTGGAAGGGAAAGCAGCGGGGAGGTTGGAGGAGAGAGGGGGAGGAGGGGAACCCCTAAGGCAGAGTGAGTACTCCCCTGACCTATTTAGATCATGGAGACAGGCCTTTATTACTGTTACACAGGTCCCCGACTGCATCCTTCTCACCTTAGAGTGGATCTCCTGATGGAAGTTGGTGGCTGATGTTTATTGCCATACCTAACGAGCCCTGATGAAATCTGTGTGACGACTGCAGCCGCGGCTGTTAAGAGTGTAGCAGAACAAACCTCTGCTTTGTCGTTCCTTTCCCATCTGTTACAGGCTAGCGTGAAATGAATGTTGGATACGGTTTCTCAGGACTGATTTATCCCGACTTGACTGGCTTTTGGCAGCGACAGGTGGATTCTCCCGCTGTAGATCCGATCCATGTGCTGCCGTAATGGATGCACGGTATTGATATACCGAATGTGTTTACAAATGATCAGCCTGGCTGAACGTGTCTGGTGCTAATTGCTATTGATGATTAAAAGCCTGTTGGAAAAGGCTGGTACCGCTGATCGACCCGCAGATCTCCTGCTTGTATCAGATTATGCAATCCATTCTGTCCTGATAAGTTAGTGTGTTTTCAGAGGTTTATGCAGAAATTTTTCCTAAGAAGTTACGTTTTCAGGCTTTAAAGGACCGTACTGGTGATTTTGTATGTTTAAGCCCAATAAATACTACCTGCATGCACGTTATATTACTGATAACCATTTTCCAAAATATAAAACTATGTATGGGAAACTATGTTTCCCATACATAGTCTCTACTTGGGCGGCCTGCCCAGGTTGATTGTAAAATCAAATCCAAATCACGGGACGGAAGGTAGACCCAGCATTAAAAAAAAATACAACTGCGACACTGCTGTCTCCTTCTCACACACACACACACACACACACACACACACACACACACACACACTGAGCAGCCAGATCATTATTTCTAATTTTAAAATATATGTAACCTCCATGCTTCTCACCAAAGTTTCCCTCTGCTGTGTTACAGTTAATTAGTTTCTTTAGTTTTCCTTTAAAACCCCGCTGAGGTCAAATGAAAACACGCTCCTTGTGTTATCATGGTTGCCTAGCAACTAGTAGTATACAGCCTGGTAGCATTTTCAACTAGATCTGAGTGGGTTTTTTTTTGCTTTTTCTTTTCTTTCCAAATAGCCATGTTAAACTTTTGTTGGAATCTTCTATTCCACAGTTATCCATTTTTTAAAAAAAATTTTTTAGGAGGGGGGGGCTTGGATACACAGCGTGCCTGCCCACAAGTACATTTTCAACCTGTGGGAAACATTGAAAACCATATTTATTTTCCTGTTATTTTGCCAAATCCCTTAATCATTCAAAATCAAATGTTCAGGTGATACACTCACCTTAACATTCAAGATTTTACCTGATAACACTTCCATCTGAGTGTAGAAGGCAAAGACATTTCTAATTTCTCAGTAAAAGCTGATTTCTCCTGGGACTACATTCCCTGGTGGAGACGTATATTTTCTTCCATGCAGCTCTTTGTTGGACCGGTTTAATAAAGTTATTTTGACAAAAAAAAAAAAAAAAAAAATGTAATTGACTCTGTGTTTGCTGTGATTGATTATTTATCTCAAGAACATTTCAAGTGTCTAAGTTGATTTTAATGGCGTGCTGGAATGAACTGAAATCAATGGCAGTCTGGAAGGCAGTAAAAACAATTCTAATATGTACTGCTCCAGTAGTATGTTTTGTAAATAGTTGTCAGTAACGTACCGTGCTTGTGTATAGTGGGCTCAAACATGCAAAACCACTGGTATAGTCCTTTAATGACATAGTGTTTGGTATTTTGAAATGACTTATCCTTCAGCTGAGCTGGCATAATGCCTTTCACTAGCGCAGGTTTTTGTTGGAGAGTTGGACAGATGCTCAGTTCAAGACGTCAGTCGTTTGTTTTAGCGCAGGGAGAGAAACGAGTGTTTAGCAGAGCTGAGTTAAGAGCAGAGAAGTAATGCAGCTTCAGAGTGCTTCTCATCGCGTCTGATAGAATAATATGAAATCAAGACCGTTTGCTTGGAGCACTTTGGAAAGTAAAAGTGTCAATGGAACGTCAGAACAGATTAAAAGCCTTCGCACCCTGCTCCCCTCTCCTTTTTCCAATGCCTTTCTCCATTTCTCTCCCCTTATCTCTTTATCTCTTGCTGCTTAGACTATCTACTTTCATCTGTCCTCTTCACACTGCTCCTTGTCTTCCCCCTCCCGCTCTGTCTGAGGGGCCTAAGATGGAGTGGCTCCGTCGCACAGAGCTCATACTTAATTAGGCTCGGCATTGTCACACATGGAGGAGCCAGAGCTGCAGCTAAAGCCAGTGGGGAAGCAAAGACAGAGATGGAGATCTGGAAACAGTTGGTGTCAATCTGTCGCCTGCTGCTGACAAAACCAGTTACAGTCTCCTGTTCTGCTAAAGCCCGTACACAGGAAAACTTTGCTGAAGTGTCACAATGGGCAAACACAAAACACGAGCATTTCTGTCTCATACTCTAGTTTTATGCAGATCAGAATCTATTATTCATCAGCGCACCACATTTAAGTTGATCTCTTATGCTATAAGTAGAAGTCTAAGGCGTGTCAGCATCATCAGACATGTTTACGCTGCCCATTGGAGCAGCGACTTGGCTTGCAATATAATGGTAATCTGCATAGTCTCTCGCCCTGCCGGTGTGAAACATCCTCCCAGCTTAGCCGTGTGCATACAGCCATTCAGACGAGAATCTTTTTCTCTCCGTCTCTCCCTCGCTGCGCTTGACATAAAAAGAGAAAATCCCATTTCATCCGTGACATTCTGCCTGTGTAGCAGAAACATACAGGGACTATACATCAAAGCCAGGCGGCGTGCACGGCGAGGAGAGGAGCCATAATAACTAACCATAATGTACTGCCACGAAGAAGGAATATTGAAGTTATTATTCCAAGTATATACCCCGCACCAAATGTATTATAGAGCTGCGCTGAGAGTATGAAGCTCATATTGTGTTATTAATTTTTTTTTTTTTTTTTTTTTNTTTTTTTTTTTTTTTTTTTGCACAGGCAATTAATTCAGGACTGGACTTAATTGGTTAATCAATCTATCACTGCTTTATGACTTAATATTCTATTTCTCTTGGCAGGTTCCACATACAGCGTTCTCTCCACCATGCCCTCTGACTCAGAAAGCAGCAGCTCCCTCAGCAGCGTTGGTATGTGCAGTGAACCACAATCCTCTGTGTGTGTGTGTGTGTGTGTGTGTGTGTGTGTGTGTATCCTCCAGTATCTACGAGGATCTCTACAGCACACCATGCCAGTAGAAAAGTTAGATAAAATACATCATCATTGGCTGATTCCTGGCAGGTTACAGAGTTCACAAAGTCTGTTTTTATTTCAATTTTGCTTTAAAGGAGCATACCGGTGTTTTTTCCATGTTTGAGCCCAATAAATACTACCCACATACATGTTATATTACTGCCAACCATTTTCTAAAACATAGAACCATATTTTAGTTTTCCTGTTATTTTGCCACACACCATGTATACTCGAGTATAAACCGGGTTTTTATTACTAAATTTCACAAAGCAAATTGGGGGGTCGGCTTATACACGAAAAATTCAAATTTGATCCCAGAGAACGAAATTTCCAGGGGTGGGAATACTACCCATTACCTTTACCCATGGAAAATAGTTTAAATCATACTTTAGAATGAGATATTTTCTGAGTAAACATCTTTTCCAGCATATTTTGCGGCGGTTATTTGTGGCAGCCAGTAAACGCTGTCATGATTGATCAATTATAGTAATCAGCTACTGAAATGAATATCATCTTTACCAGTACTGATACGTGGATTATTTTCAGAAAATCACAGGAATACTATGATAATACCCAGAAAAACAGGTAATTTGCTAAACAAATAAATTGATGGAACAACATCAGGGGGTCAACTTATACATGAGATCAGCTTACACTTGAGTACATACGGTACCCTAATCTTTCAAAAATCAAATATTCAGGTTATTTACCTGAAAATTTAATGTTTCGCCTGCTAACACATCCATCCAATTGTAGAAGGAGCGGTTGTTTTTCATTTTCGGTAAAAACTGTCTTCTCCTGGGACTGGCAGAGACATATTTTAATCCGTTTAGCTCCGTGTTGGACGGATAAATTAACTTCAACAAAAAATAAAAATGAAGTTTGGTTTGCTGTGTTGGATTCTTTATTTCACGCATGTTTCAAGGTTCTACAAGTTGACTTTTATGGCGTACTGAAATCAAATGAAATTAATGGCAGTCTGGAAGGTAGGAAAAACAAATCTAAAATGTCGGAAAACCGTTGGCAGTAATGTAATATGTATGCAGGATGGATTTATTGGGCTCAAACATGCAAATAACCAGTCTGCTCCTTTAAGACCCACATTGTTGCAATGGCAGAGGGAAGAAACATGCTCTCCCTGTCCTCGTCTTTCCCTCAAGGAAGTTTGCTGTCCCTAGTTTTGACAGATGTCCAGGTGACTCAGCTTTGTTACATAAACCTCCAAAAGGGCCAAATGTTGAGACAGAGACGAGCATAATCCTCTGATTTCCTGCCCTGCTACCGCTACCGTGGGTGTCCTGTCCTATAAAGAAAACAGCCCCTGAAAATGACTGAATCATGTCGAATATGCATCTTGTCCTTAGTCCTCAGTATTTGTTGATCTCAGTGAGGTGAATTTTATTCTGGACCTTCATAAAACCAGGCAAGTCTCCCAGAAAACACAGCCACCATAAATAAATTACAGCAGTGTGAGTTACTAATGCTTTGCAAAGACCTCTGATTCTTTAACACTCCAGACACGAGCGTCTGCACAACCGCTTAAACAGAGTAAAATAATATCTGGAGACCTTGGTTAAAACCAGACAGAAAGTAGCAGAATTCCAAATCCTCTTTGCTGCTTCTGATTTTCTTGTCAGAAATTACTGATGGGAAACCATGTAAATCCAAGGTAATGTTCTGCAAATTTGCAGCTGAGAGTTATGAGAAAACCTTAACAGATTATATCAGACTTCCATAGTTGGCGTTTGCTGCCGTGACCATTTACTGAAATACATTCAGAAAATCTGCGGCTGACCTCTTTAGCTGCTTAAGTGTAACGGTACTTTTTATATTTGGAAAACATGACTGTCTCCCTTTGGTCCTCATATCATTGTTTAGCTATACATGCAGCTTCTGAATATGTTAATATATCTTTTCCATTCTGTGCCAGTCAGTAACTCTAGCATGCTGTAATGTGCTCATTGTCACAGGTTCGCCTGTTAACGGCGAAGCGTCCTCCCCGCCCCCAGCCATCAACGACAACCGCCCATCCGGTGACAACCTGGACACCATCTTGTTTCAGCTCCGCCAGGTGACCAGGGAGAGGGACGAGCTCCGCAAGCGCCTGGCCTTGGCATCGCCCGGGACCACCTTCGACGACTGCAGGTGCAAATTGTTTCCCGCCTGCCAAGTCGTTGTTTTCCCAGTAACGCTTTTATTTAGAGGATGTCTATGAATCTGTCTGCTGCGATTATTGATGTTCTTTTGGCCTAAATGTAATACATCATCAGACCCAAGTATTGACTCAGACCTGAGATTTATTGCTCTCAGTGCAGCAAAGTTTATGATTGGTAATGTTTACTCTTAGTCACTGAATTCTCTGCTGTCAGGAAGAATGTTGACTCTACCTTAGAGAGAGGCTGTTTAATTAAATTAAATGTGCTCCAGTTATCAAATATTCCATATGCAGCAGATGATAGCTGAGCAAAGTTACATACGCAGTACACACTTGTCCTGTGCTCTGCCTGCGTGTTTGCCTGTAATAATGTTTGTTTTTATCTTATGAATTCTCACACAATGTCAAGCTTCGCCGCTGTCTTTTCTAATCTCCCCTCTGTGCCGCTTTTGGCTCCTGCGTTCACGTGCGGGGTTGCTGGTTAGAATGCTTGATTCCTTGCCGCTTTTCTCCCGAAGGCCAAACTCCAAAGCCAGCCACGATTACGAGCGTCTGAAGAGTCAGTGCATGAGGGCCATGGCAGACCTGCAGTCGCTCCAAAACCAGCACACCAAAACGCTCAAGAGGCGCGAGGAGGCCGTCAAAGAGGCCGACTTCTACCAGTCAGTATTCATCACGCTAAACACCTTGGTGCCTTTGTCTTTCCTGTTGCTAATCAAGAAGTCTTTAGTAGGAATTCAGTTTTGATGTTTACCTGTATTGTGGAGTCTTAAATGCAATCCTTAGCTCACCTGTAACTTGTTTTGATGTGCATATAAAAGCAGCTGTGAACGCGTGTTGGGACTTATGACTGAATTTCAAACGTTTAAGTAATGGACGAACATTCTGTGTCGACCACCTGCAGCTTTCGAATGCAGGAATAATTTAGTTTTATTGTATTGTTTTACTGGAATCGTACTGGCATGGCGTTTCAATTAAGCTAATTGAGAGAACATCCCTGGGAGCTGCAGCCAGTTTTTCACATTGGTATTACATAAAAACACGCATGGTTATAAAAGCTGGAAAATGGAAGAACTCCTCATAGGCATAATTTCTGGAGTACTGAGACTAATCATCAGTATATTAGCACAGTATTTTAAAGTATATCTAGTAATGATAGATTTCAAATTATTTGTTGAATTGACTTGGTTAATTGCTAATCAAATCAAGCAGACCAGTTGTACAACCTGTGAATATCATAACCTCTGTAAAAGCTGTGCTGAAGTTATCCTGCACAGAGCAAATCCAACCATGTCAGTCTAAACATGGACAGTTAGTATGTCCTCCTTAACATTTGTTATCAGTTTATACAGAGGAATGACATGATAAGATGAGTTATCACCATGCTCAAGCCCTTCAAAAAGCAGGTGATCATATGAAACAATATTTATGGTTACGGTTTGCTAACTTCTTTAGCGTAGCCATAATTTTCTAGAAGGGCAAACTTGTCTAAATTCTCCTTCTTAGATTCTGGCTGCAAATTCAATCACTTCTTAAATTACTTTATTTTGACCTTTTACCTCAAGATATCACCTACAGATAGATGATATCTTGAGGGTTTTGAGCCCCAGTTTGCTAAATTTTGTCAAAGTCCTTGCTTGCTGTTCTGCATGTCTGCTGTGGCGTACATACATGCAGTGCATCTCGTTGTTTACTCCTGTACCTCTGTGTGTGTGTGGTCCTCCCAGCATGCAGTACAGCCGGGTCTTGGGTGAACAGCCTCAGCAGAAGGAGGAGATGGAGGCACTCAGGAGGGATAACGCCGAGCTTGTCAGAGAGCGCAACCATCTAAAACAGAACTGCAAGGAGCTGAAACGACTGCACAGCCAAGATCAGAAAGAGTTGGCAGACCTCCAAATGCAGCAACAGCAGGTACACTCCCTTTTAACACGTGTGTGTGTGTGTGGGTGTATGTGTAGCTGCCCAGATGTTATAAGGGTGTTTAAATATTTACTGGCATGGCAGAGATGCTCGAGCAAAGTGCTGGTGTTTCATGTGCTTTCCTGCTTTTCAAGAAGCCGCGGCCGCATCAAAGTAAGACTCCTTGTAGTCGTCTCTGCGCTGGTACTTATACTGAGTACTGCTGTGACCCGTGTTGCACTTCTGTGCAGTTCTGTCTCCCTTGAGAATGCTGCAGTGGCAAAGAGCTCAGGGCGGCCAAGCACAAGGAAATGCACACAGAGCAATTCCGAAAAGGGCAAACACAGAAGAAAGGGCTTTGGCACGGGCAAAGGGCACGCTGACCTCAACCGTGTAGCTACATGAACTCCATATATGCAGCGAATGCAGTGTTGAAGATGAGGTCAATCCAGCCCTCAGGTCAGCCGAGCTCTCCCAGACTATCAGCGAGATCTATTTTAATGACACATCCAGCCTCACATAGAATAAGGAATAACACTTCCACACAAATAATACTGAACACCAGCCCTTTTACTTTCCTTATCAGTGGTGTAGTAATTTCAGGGGGACAGGCTGAAGTGTATGGCAGCCATTAATAAAGCTGGCACTGGATTTGCATGCCCTTTACTGTTAAAATAGCACCACGTCTACCCATTGACGCCACCTGCTGCTTCATAGGTGCACAGCAAATACAAATCCGGTTCAGTTTCATCTTCCGTTCACATAATCTACAATGTATTGTTTGCTTGATGTTTAACTATTTCGTTTCACCAGGTGATGAGAGAAAAGGGCTCATCGGAGGTGTTAAACAAACTGTACGACACAGCCATGGACAAGCTGGAGGCTGTAAAGAAGGACTATGATGCCCTGAGCAAGCGCTACAGCGAGAAGGTGGCCAACCATAACACCGACCTGAGCCGCCTGGAGCAGGCAGAGGAGGAGAACCGGCGGCTGCAGAAGCAGATGGACGCATTGCTCAAACAGCATGACTCCGCCATGCACTACCAGCAGCAGTACTCCACTTCCATGAGGAGGTGAAAACTTTATCACCTGCACACACATTAGAAAAAGACATATGAGATGATGCTAAGTACAGTTATATTCCTGGAATCTAATATATAGCCATACATTATCTCGTAAATCGGTTTGAATCAATGCAGCATAGAATGTTTTGCACCTATAGCTGCTCACAAAAAGTGCTGATATGAGCTCTGCCGAGGTTTGCAGCGAGAACATCATTTTTCTTTACATGCGTTTAATAAGGAGCATCTAGTAAAAATGCTTAGTTAAGGCCTCACCGACCTCCTGCCCTCCCAGGTTTGATTCCGTGCAGCAGGAGTTGAACAAATCCTCGGCCCAGAACAAGGAGCTGCAGAGAGAGATGGAGCGGCTGCAGTCAGAGGTGACGCGCTACAAGAACCTACAGCTGAAGTCGGCCAAGGACTGCGAGAAGTACAAGGAGGAGAGGGACTCAGTGTTTAACGAGTATCGCCTCATCATGAGCGAGAGAGACCAGGTAATCAAGGAGGTGGACAAGTTGCAGACGGAGCTGGAAGCTGCCGAGGCTCGACTCAAAAACACGTCGTCAGAGAGGGTGGTGGCCAGCGAAGAGTTAGAGGCGCTTAGACAGGTACCAGTTTTGAATATCAGCACAAAAAACACACAACAATGTATGGTACTTTGTGATGGATATCTAACAGTCCTTGGATGACAAGTTCATGCAACTTTTATTTTCTGAATACAGCATAACAGCAATATATTATGGAGTTATTGGATGAAAAACAAAAATCAGTATACAGCAATTTTGGATGAAAACTCCATATATCCATATACATGAGTCACACCTTCCCCAAGAGCACAGAGGACGAATTCTTAATAAAAGTCAATTTCATCACTCATCATCATCATTAGCAGTCTCTGCATTTCAGTTTTTTTTCCTGTGAGAATTCCTTATCAGCTTATCAGGTTTTTGGGAAAGCTGTTCGTCAGTGGATCAAAGGCCGTTTTCATGCAGGACATAACACACACACATAAACAAAAAAAAAAAAAAAAAANAAAAAAAAAAAAAAAAAACACACCTCTCAGCTTTCCTTTTTGAGGCATATTTTTGAACACTAATTTTTAATTTATAACTTACACTACAGGAATGCCCTCATTCCATTTTTTTTCCCTTAATTGTTCTTTGGTAGGAGTTGAACTCGTCACTGGTGGACCGCGACAGGGCCATCTGTGAGAGGAACGAGCTGCTGGAGAAGTATTGCCATGAGGTGAAGGACAAGGCTGAAGCCCAAAAGGAGCTGAGCCAGGCCTGCAAGGACATTGAGATGGTCCGGGAAGAGAGGGACGTGGCTCGCAAAGAGAGGACAGAGGCCATCATTCAAAGGGATCAGCTGCTCCGAGAGTACTATCAGGCCAGACAGGTAACAAAAACACACACACACAGATAATCCAAGCCCCTCCCCTACCCCACTCAAATGTGACAGTATAAAGTCAAAGGTCAAACACATGATAGCAAGAGCTTAGCGGATCCAATGAGCTGTCAGTCGCTGGATTAATTTAACAAGTGAGTTGAGTAATTTCACGACACTGGATTTTGGCACTGGATTTACCTGAAAGCAGATTTAGGCCCTCAGAAAATCGCACTTCTACTAGTCCACTTTAGGCAGTTCTTTGTGTTGTTATCGCTGCAGCAAATGTGTTTTCAGCATGTAGCACGTCTCATGTCTGCTCTAATGTTATATTTGTATACTCTGTTCTTAGAAGCAAGATTCGGCCACCCTGGACATGGAGCGAGCCAACAAGGAGATTGAAATGCTGAGGAAACAGTACGAGGCCATGTCCCAGGAGTTGAAGGAGGCCACACAGGAGGCTGAGGTGGCCAAATGTCGGCGGGACTGGGCCTTTCAAGAGCGGGACAAGATAGTGGCCGAGAGGGAGAGCATACGGTCAGTCTCCATATGGGTTTGCTTCTCCTGACAGACTGTGCGAGGCAACGTCAAAGATCTTTGACGATCAGCTGAGTAAGTTCTGACGAGCTGTTTTCCTCTTCTTCCCAGGACTCTGTGCGACAACCTACGCAGGGAAAGGGACCGGGCAGTCAGCGATCTGGCCGATGCCCTGCGCAATCTGGACGACATGAGGAAGCAGAAAAACGACGTGCTGCGAGAACTCAAAGAGCTTAAGTGAGTGTTTGTGATGATTCTGTACTCAGCTGCTGTGGAAATTCTAAGACATCTAAGGCAAATCCTTGTGTATTTGAGCAAGCAAGGACAGCGTTCCTTTTCCCAGCCAACTTTGTGTGTCCTAGCTTTGTCTCTTTAAGCTGTCGTACTCGGTGTGTGGCGAGGCATAAACTGCAATATTCTGCCTTTGGGGACATCGTGGATTTTTGTTGTTTGTCTGGTCCCATTTCTACATGTCCAGATTAAAACTGTAATCCTGCATGAGAACTCATGTTTAGTGTGAAAGCTCCCTCTGCTGGTCGAAACGTATATGACAGCCATGTGGGGTCAGTGTACAGTACGCACTTCTCTGTGACTTTGAGAGACTATCTACCCTCTGTAAAGAACAGCGTTAATGTTTGGGTTTTAATGTTAGCGCTGTCCTCAAGGTATGTCTCACTAGGACACCATATATCTCACTGACAGGGGGACAATGTGTGAATTCTATTTTTAGTTTTCTTAGGAGTAAATATAAATTTGATTCCCTAAACCACTCTGTATTGTTTGTTACTGTCAGAAAGGGGGTTGATCAGACATAAACCTGTTCCACATGAATTCATCTAACTTCTTGTTTGTTAGAAAAAAATTCTCCCTAAGTACGCAATCTACAGGCTTGTCTCTTCCTGTCCATACTCAAGTGACTGACCTTTGACTCTGTGTGCAATGTTGTCCTTTGCTTAGGGAGAAGATAGAGAGCCAGCTGGAGAAGGAGGCCCGGTTCTGTCAGCTAATGGCCCACAGCTCTCACGACTCAGCCATTGACACAGACTCCCTGGAGTGGGAGACAGAGGTGGTGGAGTTTGAGAAAGACAGGGTAAGAGCGGCTGTCTCATTACTGACTGTGAGATCTAAACCAGCTTATATTGAAATCTGTGTTTACAAAAAATCCTAAAATTTACCGATATTTTTATTTTCACCTTTACAGGATGACATGGATTTGAAGGCGCTTGGGTTTGACATTGCTGAAGGGGTAAATGATCCATATTTACCAGGAGATTGTGGAATATTTGTTACAAGGGTGGACAAAGGAAGTATTGCAGATGGAAGGTTAAGGTGAGAGCTGCTACAAGAAGCCAATATGTTGAGGACAAACACTTCATTATGCCTCATCATCTGTCCTCTGTCTTCTCCAGAGTGAACGATTGGCTGCTGAAGATCAATGACATTGACTTGACCAATAAGGACAGGAAGCAGGTGGTGAAAGCGGTGCTTAACGGCGGAGGCTTGATCAATATGGTGGTACGAAGGAGAAAGTCTCTTGGAGGAAGGCTGGTCACTCCCATCCACGTCAACCTAATGGGACACAAAGGTATCATATAGATTATGATTTATCCTGCTCATTTATAATTACGGAAATTATCTGTGTAGTCGCTCATTTTCTTTATCCATTCCTCAGACAGTGGTATCGGTCTGGAGAGTGGGGTGTTTGTTACGACCATCGTGCAGGGCAGTCCAGCAGCCAAGGAAGGCTCTCTGACAGTTGGAGACAGACTCATCGCTGTGAGTTATTGTTGGCTTCCTTAAAATCCTCTTTCATTCCTGCAAACTCGCACTGGCTCCTTGAGTATTCTAATCCAGGCTTTGTTCCGTGCCAGTATCCACATTCCAAACTATCAGACAAGTCCAAGTGTGTGAACTAGAAAAAAAAAGTGGAAAGTCTTCTCAGAAAAACTTGCAGCTGTGGAAGGTCAGGTGGAGTTTTCTTCGCTCGCACTTAGGGAATAGGAAGGGAAGAGACAAATGTGGGAAATCTTAATTGCACTGTTAATTCAAATGTAAGCTTGCAGCAGATCACTTCTTATAAAACAGATCCTTTAGATGTCTCTTTGTTTGCCAGCCTCAACCAATTAGCCAGGAGAACTGATATGCCAGATGATAGCTTAGCTGCAACCACAATTAGCAATGGTAAGCACAGATGATGCATTCAGAGATCTTAATCACGCAAGTATATCGTATGTTATCACGCCCTCCCGGATGTTAATCACAGCAGTGTATCAGGTTGTATATAACTTACTAAATGCTTAATTGTGTTCACAAAAAAGATTGAATCCAGAGATCTGAACTCGCAATAAAATATGCATGAGATGCAGTTAAACATCTGCAGCCGAACTCAATGGCTCAGAGGTGACAGTTTATTTTCTCCACTAACTACTCAGACACGAGGCGGAAAGTTCTTAGCGTGACGTTGTTTTATTAAAAAGGATCCAGCCATAATATAGCGATTATATTTGCCCTTTTATCTCTGATCGTCAAGCCTGTTGCGATGGAATTGTGTGGATTACAGAGTCAGGAGTTCTTTAGATTGAAACGTCCTGCTGCAGAGTCTCGGTCCCCAGGCGCTGACAGGACAGGTATATATGGTATATATGTCACCTGGATGCGTTTGCAAATGTACATCCATTGTAGGGGTGGGCGATATGGTCTCAAAACAATATCATAATATCTCAAGGTAGTTTTACAGGCATGATATTCATGACAAGATGAAAAAAATGCAACACTGAACAACGTTTTGTTGGTAATTGCAGATTGTAAAATGTGAGTAAAAATTAATATGTGTATATAGTAATATACTTTTGCTTGTTTAGTTTCTTTTTGTACATGAATTGAAAATGTGTCACTATGTCATCATACTGTCATATGGCAATTTTTAGTGTATAAAAAAATTATACTCTATTATGATAAACAATATGATACAGTATGACACAGCCCTAATCCATTTCAGTAATACAAGATACATGAAAACCACAGAGGAAAATCAAAATTATGAACATGCTTCTGAAGGACCTGTCCTTATTTCTCGTGTCTTCCCCTGCTCCCCAGATAAATGGCATTACTCTGGATAACAAATCTGTAACAGAGTGTGAGACTCTGTTGAGGAGCTGCAGGGACTCACTCAGCCTCTCGCTCATGAAGGTGGGCCATATTTATCTCGCTTCCTGAGCTCCTTTTCTACTCTTTTGTTGGAAATCCTCAAAAAAAACCGTCTTTGTACTTTTTCTTGCCCTACATAGCAGCTCAGACTTCACCCGTTGTGGTTTGTTGTAACTGAACTGGAGCCCTGTATTGATTCTTCGTCTTTCTTCCCTGCAGTTCTTCCCTCACAGCACATCAGGTCAGAACATCTTTGAGAGTTTGCGTGAGTCATCAGAGAAGTCTAATGGGCGCGTTCACCTGTCAGAGATTCACTCCCGGAACAGCCGCAACCTCAAAAACAACAGCTCCACGCAGACTGACATCTTCTGCCCTGATGTCAGAAGCAGCAGCACAAGTAGCGTCTCTGGGGAGAGGAGGAAGGTCAGAGGTGAATCTGATGATGTGGCTGTATATGGGGATATCAACAGCAAACCATTTTCCACAGGTTCCCTTCATGCTGTTAGCCTTCGACCTGCCTCTGATTTAGGTTCCGGTCGCTATGGCCCCAGCGCCTTCCAAGAGTGCTGCCAGTACACAAAGACGCCTTCCTCCTTGCCCTATGACCCCGTCTCTCCCTCGGACTGCATCACAATGGAGACAACCCTGGAAAAGCAGAGTGGGGCCACGTGGCCAAAGATGATGGTGGGAGGCATGTCAGTCGCACCAGATAATACAAGTTCAGTCACAGCATCAACCCAGCTCTCCATCTACAAATCACCCAAGCAGAGGAAGTCCATCTTTGACCCGGACACCTTCAAACGCCCCGAAACACCCTCCTCTAAGATGGAGTACATGGCAGCCAATCAGATAGCTGCGGTAGCCGCTGCAGCAGCTTCCCACTCTCCACAGCCTTCAAAGACAGAATCTCTCTCCTCCTCATCCACTCCCACCCCAACCCCTCCGACCCCACCCACTCGCAGTGACTCCTTTAAATTCAAACATAAACATCAAAGCAGCTCTGCCTCTGATTGCACCATCACCTCAGACGGAAAGGGAGAGGCTGTCATCTCCATGGCAGCAGCAGAGAGGAGCGAGCGCGAACGAGACAGGAATGGAAACCACTACTTCCTGGACGGCAAGGTCCTGACATCCAGGAAGTCATGCGACGAAGACATTGGCAGAACCAGATGCGAGGAACCAGAGGTTAAGAGACCGCGCCCTAAATCTGCCCCTGCCCTCCGGCGTAGGATGACCCCCCAGACAATCACTTTTCCTACCTTCCAGGTGAGTTTATTTAAATGTTTAAACCCTGATCCCTTTATGTTATATATATATATATATATTCTGTGATAGGAAAGCAGACGGGACGTATCTGAGCGGCGTTTGAATCCAAATGAGAACCAACATTTCAGACCATCCCAGTAGGCAAAAACTACAGCATCCATTTGGTAAATGAATTTATAGCCCCTCAGACGTATGCCTCTGGGCCTCACCTTTTAGCCAGCATGTTGGAGTGATTGATGCTTCGGCACCGAACCCAGAAGCTGAGTCAGCGCCTGGGGGCCTCAGACGGCCACACCTGACTGCCTCCTCTGGCCTCCGAGCATACAGGAGAAAACAGTGGGGATAAATGTTCATTGTACTGTTTTGGGGTGTTCGCGCTGTCATTTTTCTCATATGGCAGTTGTCTCCAGCAAAGGGCAGAGGGTTTCCCCCTGAGAAACGATGGCGTTTTGTTACCCTTTAGGGAAAACGCTAACCATTTCTTTCTGCCAGTCATCACAGAGCTACTCCAATGATGAGCATTCTCCAGAACCCAGAGACATGCTGCGCTCCTCCCCCAGCCGCTCCCACAGGCACAGCGTCGGTTTTGTCCCTACAGTCTACAACGGCACTCTACCTCCTAGTGAGTTCCTTACACGCTCGCACCATAATGTGTTGGGACAAAGTAACCAAAACGAAAAATACATGCTGACGTGGCGGGATGTTTGTGCTCTGTCATGGCAGATTCAGCCCACCGAGGTCTGGCTCCTTGTCCTGCCGTGACAGCCGTGATGAGGAATCCGGTTTACACCGTACGCAGTCACCGCGTTCATACCAGCAACTGTCCCTCTGTCTCCTCTCAGATGTGTCACCAGCACGCCCACACCAGGTAACCGTGGGACTAACTTGCGGTTTCTTGACCTGCATTATGATGACTAATATTTTACATTTCATGCATAATTTTTGTCTCTGCAGCCCACAACACCAGGGTCGCCTGAGCCTGGATCTGAGCCAGCAGAAACGAGTGGGCGACTACTCCGAGCCCTCATCGTCACAGAGCAGCAGAGCTTCACACGGTACAAACTCACTGCCCTCCAGCGCACGACTCGGTCAGTCTGACACCACACGCACGCACCCACGTGCACACAAACGCCACTGTCCCCGTCTCTCTTCAGATCTTCTGTCTTAGTACTCACTACTGTATTATCTCACCCTGTTCCAGGTTCTTCCAGTAATGTCCAGTACCGTGCAGAGAGGATCAAAATCCCTTCCACTCCCCGCTACCCACGCTCAATGCTGGGATCAGACAGAGGTACTACTTGTAAAAACANCCTTCCACTCCCCGCTACCCACGCTCAATGCTGGGATCAGACAGAGGTACTACTTGTAAAAACACTCTCGTAACAGGAGCATTAAAACATTAAGCCTGCTGAAAGTTGAAACTGAAAACTCTGAAGCTACAGTTGGCAAAGCAGCGACCTTAAATTTCATCCTCGGAACAGTAAAAAATGTGAGTCTCATAGAAACTCTCTTCAGTGTAAGCAGCACGTCTACAAACTTGTTCTTCCAGCGTCTGTAGTCTCATGTCATCGCTCTCCTTTACACCGAGCTCCTTTAAAATGAACTGTCAAGGTGTTCGCGGCTGTGCAACAAATCCCCTTCTGCACGTTTTCCCCTTAATCCAGGCTCTGTCTCGCAGTCTGAGTGCAGCAGCCCCAGCCTCATCACGCCACCGCAGTCACCCCTCAATCTGGAAATCTCCTCGTTTGCCAGCAGCCAATCGCACGGCTCCATTTCTACGTTACCACGGATCTCTGTGAGCCCTGTGCCGATAGGAGAGCGCAGGAAAGACAGGTATGTATTCTGACTGGATAATGTGTATTGCGCTATATATTTTAAACCATGATGCTGATTGGACAGAATGGTTATTAGGCAGCTATGATTGGTGCAGCTTTGTTATAGGACAAAAGTACTGAGGGCGTGGCTGTACATATGGTGTTACAGACTCTGGATGAGTAATGCAGAATATAGATCCTGTCAGAAACAGGTACGATATAACCCTCATCTGCCCTCAGGGATCCTCTTAGGCGAATCAAAAGATGTTGCCAGGCAGAATCGCGTAGTTCTTCTCATTGAAATTCAGTGCGAAATCCTGCAAAAATTCTTTAATTCTTTTATGGAAGCCTCAAACATTTCTATCATTTTATATCTGCGCATCTCACTGTCTTGCACACCGCTGCCTCTGTATTTCTGTCTTCCATTCTTCCCTTTATCTTCCTCCTGCCTCTCTTACACCCTCTGCTTCTAGATCTCTATACCGTAACCGCTCTTTTCTAAGGATTCCTCTGGCTGCAAGGCCGAGGTTCTCCTCTCTCAGGAGCCTCAGGTTCGTTCTCCCTCACAGTTTTACGAAAAAAGGGAATGCCCCCTCTCCTCCTTCCTGCCGCCATGTTCACACTGTTGCCATGCTTGAGCTCAATTATGGAACAATATGGAGGAGTAGAATACTTCTACCCGGTTTACATGCAATACATGGAATGCAAGGGTACTTTTTGATGGTGATGTCACCCAAAAAAAGTGCAGTTTGGTTTTTCTATTTCTTTTGCATGCTATATAATTTTCCTCAAGAAAAACATTCAGGAATTGGAAGAAACCAGCCCTGATGTTCTGTTTGTATGGCTGTACTTGGCTAAGTCCATGTTGAAAATCTACTTGGATCCTAGATTTGCATGCAGTTTTATGCCCACTGATGATAACACGTTCAATATGCATGTACTACTGTATGTAATTTGGTCTTAAGGCAAGTCATCCTTTCGTCTGCAGTATGTATGTTATGCAATGTTATTATTGCGCTCTGAGCTGTCATGGTCTTGTCTGTGTATTGCCACTCTGTTTGCTCCAGTCACTGGCTGCTTATCCAGGCCTCTTATCTGTCTTCATGGAAATGTACGACAAGTCCAAAGCCAACTTGTTGTCAAGTCGCACAAAGTCAAGCAAATCTCCTTCATATGAAGAGATTTCACTCACCTTTGCTTTTAATTTTATACATGGCGTACATGTGCTGCAAAAGTCTTTGCAATTTCTATTTTCTGGTGTTTTGGAGAGATGAGCAATTTACTGGCCTGGGGTGATTTAAGCTTAAACCCACCGATTACAACTTGTCTCTCTCATTGAGCATAATGATAAGTTCCACCAGTTATTTGTGTGTATTATTACAGCAAAAACCCAAGGCTCCAGAGCAGTAAATAAGCTGGTCAACACTAGGTTAACCTCACTGGTTACCCTTCCACCTCCTCCGGTGTGGTAATAACCTCTCTTCTGTAATATTTATCGTTCATATGCATTCCTCTTTCTCACCAGGCCGTACTTAGAAGAGCCTCGCAATGTCATTGTCCACAAAGGCGCAGAGCCTCTGGGCATCTCCATCGTCAGCGGGGAGAATGGTGGGATCTTCGTCTCTAAAGTAACCAGAGGAAGCATTGCCCATCAGGCAGGGCTGGAATACGGAGACCAGCTACTGGAGGTATGAACAGTCTGTGATGACTTCCTAAAGACAGACGTGTAACACTTTTTTTTTTTTTTTTTTTNTTTTTTTTTTTTTTTTTTGTCTTATTGGTGGTTAAAACTCAGAGAGGAGAATCCAGATGTTCAGCTCAGCGGTGGTGAGATGGCATCTGAGCAAACTCTGCTTGGTCCCCTTGATCTGCAGCTCTGCTCAGCGTAATCATGATGGGTGGTTAGTGGTGGAGCCGCCGTCGCCATGTAGATCAAACAAAAAGAATTTTCATACATATGCAGAAGTGTCTTTACTCAACCAGAAGCATTGTTTCAGCATCTCTGCACTGCAGATTGGACTCCAGATGTTTAAAGGCAACTAATGGCTGTCCAAGCTTTTTTCCATCCACTTGGGAAAGTGGATGGAAAGCTGATCCCGGCAACACCAAATAATACAAATAATGACCTTAACCCCTTAACTTAATCTCTCTTTAATTTGTCATTTTTTCTAAACGCTGTCCTGACTCTGACTGCTTTTCTGTTATCAGTATAACGGCATCAACCTGCGGAACGCTACGGAGCAGCAAGCTCGTCTCATCATCGGCCAGCAGTGTGACACGATCACCATTATGGCTCAGTACAACCCACACATGTACCAGCTGGGCAACCACTCCCGCTCCAGGTAAATCAACACTTCCTGCAGATTTTCCTCGTACATGTGCTTTACGGGGTCATTTTAATACCGAGGTGTGCTCTTTGAATTAGGTCCAGCAAGTGTTTCATTTTAAGAATGGCTCTTATTTTGATTTTAAGACATTTATGTAACTTTATATGGCCAGATGTTCTGTTAATGCGCTTATAGGGTTTGTTTGTTTTTTTTACCTAAGCATTTTTTTCCTTTTAAACCTGAGCATATTGCACTTCCAGTTTTTGTAGCTGAATGAACATAAAGGACCTGGAATGAAAACTGCTCATCCAGGTACAGAGCATAAAGGTGTAATTAACTGTGTCGCAGCTTGTGTTAAAATATTCACCATATGCACGATACAGTCTGTGCATGCTTTAAATTTAGTGCTGTTCAGAGCTTTGGATAGCATCAGAAAGCTCTTTTCTGCTGGTCAGATGGGAGAAGGAGTTATATCCAAATATTTTAGGACGCCAGCCTACAAGCAGCAAGTCTCCTCCAGTTTTATTGGGGGCTTTTATTGTGAAGAAGCTACGGGAAATTATGAACAGCTAATTAGCATGTTCAGAAAATGTTGGCTTAATTTTAGATTTGGACATTTTTGATGCCATTTCTGTCAGTGAATGATTTTATAATATTGCAGGAAAAAGATTTCATCTCATTGCAGCTCTAATAAAGTCAAGAAAAGGCAATCAGTTGGGAAAACAGTGAGGTTATCTGTACGATAAGCTAATTAGATATCTGCTTGAATTTCCCATGTGGATGCAGCTCCCGTCTTGAGCCAATCAACACTCAGTCTGCACCCCAGGGGAGCGAGTCCGCCATCCCCGACAATCCCTCCACCATCGATACACTCAGCGAGCAGGACGAGGGCACCCTCACTCCCTCCTCCAAGCAGACCACGCCCACCACCAGCCCCCATAATTTCATCAGGTAACAACACATGCATCAGTTAGAGAACCCTATCATAATCAGATTAGCATGACAGAGTTACATTTACCATAAATGTGTTTCTTGCCACCCAGAATGCCCTCTGAGAACAGCAAGAAGGCGGTTGAGCCACGGCTTGTGACGGTGCGCAGGCCTGGGGTGGAGGTGGGAGTCACGCTGTGTGGAGGAAACCTACGTGGCGTCTACATAGAGAGTCTGGAAGAGGACAGTCCTGCCAGAGGCCTCGATGGCCTGCTTCCTGGTGACCTCATTCTGGAGGTGTGGACTCGCACATATCTGGTTTAACAAGCACACACACACACAGACAAAGGTGTTTTATATTATATACAGGTACACTCCTATATGCATCAACCTAGTATTAAGGGACTGACCAATATACTACATAATAAAATAGAAGTATTTGCTGATACTTTTTGTATAGCTTTTTTTTCCCCAATCTGGAATGTCACATTCTTCATGCTCTCACCATTCTCGACACTGCTTGGTTTATTTATTTTATTGATTTATTTGACAGGGACAATGAACATTAATAAACATTCCTGTAAATGATCCAGAATTAGCCAAAAGGCTGTTTTTCATCTGTAATCCCTGGACAGATGTTAACTAGTCACCCTAAAGACATAAAATAAAACAACAACAAAACTGAAAATTAGTAATACATTAAAAGATGTTCTCAAAAGGAGAACGTGATATTAAAAATCAAGATACATTCAAATTCATACAAGCCCAACAACAAGGAGAAAGACAGCAGGAGAACACAGTAAAATAAATACACAAACACACAAAAAAGCAAGCCAAGGTGACAACAACATAACAGCAGGTTGCAACTACTATTGATTTCTAATGCTGACAGATTTGATCATCAATTAACCATTTCTTTAGGTTAACATTAAATAATTGGTATGTGTTCCGGCTGACGGGTAGAGATGCCACATGCTCCCTCTGTAACACACATTAGTACCAGCCTCTTTTTACCTGAGGGGATTCTCTGAGAGGGCATAACATGTGATCCCCCACGTCTGTCCTCCACGTCTGTCCCCCACGTCCCCTCTCTGACCAACCTGTAGGAGTCACTAGTCCAGTAATGAGGGAGATTCCTGTGCTGGCTTTCCATCCGTGGACAAAGCCAATCGTGTTTGTCGGACTTGAGTTCCTCAATAATATTAGTTATTGATTTCCTAAAATGTGTAATTGCAGAAATGCATTTTTAATTCAGTTTCATTAATGGAGTAGCTTTGGATAGTAAAGAGTTTTACGTGTAATATCCTTTTTTTTCTTTTACAATGTTCTCAAAGAATGGCTCTTAAAAGCTCATTGTTAAAGTCGGACTCTTACACAGCTTTGTGTGTAAGCTCTGCCAGAAGGCCCTGGCTTGTTTCCTAACTGCCATTGTTCCTTCATTGATCTTCTGCTCGCCTCCGTCCTCTCCCACTCTGCATTGCTGATCTATCCAGAGCGCAGCAAAGTAATAACAGGCCGCCCCTGGCAGGCTCCCACTTAGCTCTCCGCCGTCTGAATTGTCGCACAGCGTCTTCATTGGGCCACACAGCATCAGCCTCTCCTTCAATTTCCTAACCTGTTTGGGTTTTTTTTCCCCTGCGTGGCACAAATCAATACAGGGACACTTACGTAAAACCAGCCCAGCGCTTGGAGGAAATGTAGCTGTTTACCATGCGGACGCCTCGCAGGCATCACAAATCATTTCACAGATGAGTGCAAATGCTCACTAAATTTCCCTGCGTGCATTTAACCTGACCTTCCTTTCCATCCTCGCCGTCTCTTGTCTTGCAGTATAACTCGGTGAATATGAAGAATAAGACAGCAGAGGAGGTTTACGTTGAGATGCTGAAGCCCGCAGAAACGGTCACATTCAAGGTGCAGCATCGACTGGACGACTTCAGCACGCTAAAAGATACTCCAGGAGATGGGTTTTATATTAGGTAACCACTCATACAAATATTACACAAACACAGACATGTACTCAGATCATTGTTGGGTATTGTCATTACAGAGCTGCACTAACTAAGCAGCCTCTTCTGAAATGAAATGCAATGAAATTTATTTCGGTCTGCATCAATATACATACAACAAAAAAAGAAAAAAACAGCTTCAACAACATTTATACTTAAAGTAAATAGGAAAGCGCAATGCTAATATTTGCTAATGACTGAAAGGGTGTTGGCTGAAGCTACAGCTTATTTCACCAGCCCCTTGTACATCTACAGAATGTGTTTGGCATCCAACATTACATCATAACAACTTCATATTCTTTTAACACACAACACACACACACACACAACAAACACAATTTCGATATCATTTATACCTTACTCCTACAACATTTTTTTTATATTTGTTCATTAACATATTTTTTGTCAATTTTTCAAACTTATTAAATATACTACATTCTTTTAACTTATCAGTACAACTGTTCCATATATTCACCCCTTTGACTGAAATGCAGTGTTTTTTTTTACATTAGTCCTTATCCTTGGTTTTTGAAAATGACATGTTCCTCTCAAGTCATATTTACTTTCTCTCTGTTTAAACAACTTCTGGATACTTGGTGGTAACAGTACATTTTTTACTTTACACATAAATTGTATTATTTTGAAATCTACTAACTCTAAATTTTAAAACATTTATTTGAATAAAGAGTGGATTTGTTGGCTCATGATAGCTTTTCTTGGTTCTTTTGTAGAGAAAAATTGGGTTTGTTACTGTTTTATATGCATTTCCCTATACTTCCACACAATAAGTCATGTATGGAACTATGAGTGAACAGTATAACATATATAAAGACTCCTGATTTGAGAAATTTTTGGATTTATATAATATTGCAATAGACTTTGACATTTTAGCTTTGACATTTTATTTGTAGTTTCCAGCTTAATTTATCTGTCCATGCTGTTATATACAGTATATAGATCTTCCATTGGTGCGCCCTTTGGACAAACTGGAAGCTTTCTCATCTAAACCAATTATGTCCCAGGTTCGCAGTCTCTGTGCGATGATGCTAATCACGCCACAGATTTAGGTTATCTAATCTCTATTCACGCTAGACTCGACGCCGCATCCCATTCTGCACTCGGATCATTAGAAAGACACTTCATGTATGAATGGAAAAAATTAAGATCTAAAATGGTCCCGTTTTATTGTTTGGAGTGTGTTTGGGCGTATTGCCACAGCTGCCGCAGTCACTTGTCATATAGGCAAGTGGACTTGTATATGATGTCATCTGCAGTAAATACATTCAGCCCGCCTGCCTGTCACAGATACGCTGCTCAGAAATGACTCATGAGGCTCCAACAGGAGATAAGAAAGGCCTCGACTGTAGATGGATTTAGTCTCAATTCTACTTCCTTTCCTACCTTCTGCCCATTTCTCTGTCTTGCTCTTTGCNCAGTGTCTGTGCAGTACAGTATGTGTGTGTAAGCATGCATGTGTATGTGCTGTGATGTGCGGTTACATAGTTTTTCTTGTGTCAGTGTGCTTACACCCTCACAGAGTTTATAATCATTTCATTCCTCCTGCATGTAACAGGATACATTATCAGAGATTTACATTTTCCCTTATTTGAGTCGCTTCTCTGTTTTTACCACCAACGTAATGTAAATAATATCAACAGAGTTTCTATTCACTATCACACTGCATTAGCATAAGGTTATTTTCTTTGTCTTCTGCTTTGTTTTCTTATACTCTTCATCTTCTAATCTGCTCCGCTGCTCCTCTTCGTGACTTTGTAGCATGCTGTGTGTGGAGACAGGAAGTGTCCAGCATGGTGTCTTCCCGCCCCTGTCAACCCACTCCATCAGCCTGGATTTGAACTCGTGCTGCACTCCTCTGAGAAATGAAAAATGAAGTTGTGTGTGAAAAATGAGGAGCATGCATTTTTTTTTTTTTTTTTTNTTTTTTTTTTTTTTTTTTCTGGGGTTCTACAGTCCACACGTTCATTAATTAATACCTCATTTATGCATTTTGTCAAAACCATTGCATTGTGTGTATGTCATGCTAGCAGCTACTATACTGAGCAGTATGGACTAATGCTCATGAACACACTCACACACACTATGATACTCCCTGTTTTATGATCATTTAAACTTAAACAGACCTTCCAGGACCTTATCTACTGTTTGGATCATACAAATGTCATTTTTCTAATAGATGCCACCACTGTTTTCTCCAGTATGGTGCAGAAATACAATGGGGATAAATCATATATGTATATATACAATATATACATACCTCAGTACAAATCTGCTGGGTTTGTTGTGTGTTGTGCTTGTGTGTGTGTGTGTGTGTGTGTATGTGAGAGAGAGAGAGAGAGAGAGAGAGAGAGAGTNTGTGTGTGTGTGTGTGTGTGTGTATGTGAGAGAGAGAGAGAGAGAGAGAGAGAGAGAGTGCAGCAGATGAGGCTTGAAGAAGAGGCTCAGTGCCACTAGAATGTGTGTGAGATTAGATCAAAACCCGTCATTAAATACGTTGGTTGATAAACTAAATGGACTGATCGTACACATATAATCATATTTATTGATCGCTAACACATATGAGGCAAATACAGTTTTAAACATCACCCAGATTTCAAACCACTGAAATTTACCTCCAGACTGGAACAGATCTTCATTTTTACATGACGGTGTGTTTTATGAATTGCTTCCCTGACAGCTAAATAAGAAAATGCTATGATAAAGGCTCTAACAAGATAAATGCTGAAAGACTAAGATAACAGCCATTTATGAATGAGGGAATGTCATTGCATTAAGATATTTTTCCCTTATCAACATACTAAATCTGGCACTGTACTATATGAATTCCCCCTATATCAGTTTGTTTTGTTCCATCTTATTTCATTGGTAGGTATTTAGGTAGGCATGCACATTTATTTGATCCAACTTTGTTCCATATCTCATCCATGATATTCAATGCTGGTGTTCAGCACTGAATATCACTACTGACAGTTGAGGTCACACTCCAATAATTGCACAGTATGACATAAATATCCCACCAGTTTCAGGGAAGGAAACTCACACTGCATGCAGCCATAAATCAACGAGTGAATCAGAGAGAGGCGGCTGGAGAGAAGGAGGGAGACTGAGAGAAGAGAGATGAAGGGAGGGGAAAGCAACGCTGTGAGAAGAGAGATGCAGAGATGGACGGAACCAGACTGAGAATGTTTCAGCTGCTCTCCAAACCACTCGTCTGCTGCCAAACCCCGCTCTCCCTCCCTCCCTCAGCTTTCCTGATGAAATCTATTTACTCTGGGACAATTTCTCTTCCATGAACTCTTCACTCATAACATGATTAAATGATTACGCGGAGGCAGCTCTATGCACCAAAGTCATTTTAAAACCCAGTCCCATTTATAATCCAAGTAAGTAGGATGTCTTTCCTTATGCTTCAGTGTTTGCAGATGTAGATGGCGTGTATGTCGACTCGACTCTAACTGGCTTGTTTTTCAATGCATGTAAATATTGTTGACTTATTACATGATTTTAACCATTATTAACTAATAACAAAAGCCTCCAAAGACACAAAGCATTGAACTCTAACTTAAAAATAAAGTTAGTCAAAATGTATGTGGACTTTACAGAGCCCCTTAGGGGTCGTGTGAAAAAAAATGAAGTGGGTAAAAAAAAAAAAAAAAANAAAAAAAAAAAAAAAAAAAAAAAAAAAACCAGGTTAAAAAAACAAAACTTTTTTTCTCTTTTTTCCTCGTTTTTTTCTACTTGTCTTTTTTTCTTCCTCTTCTGAAATGTACTAAAAATAGGTCAGAGCTACAGCGATGCAACGGAGCTGTTTTGCTGCTGTTTGAGGAACAATTTCCGGTTAGCTAAATGCTAATGCCAGCTAGCAGCTAACGTGTCTGTGACTGTACACACTACAAGTTCCGATGAAAAAACAAGTCAGTGAATAAAGTCACTAACTCACTACTACTTCTGACAATGTTCTAGTGTTTGGCAGTTCCAACAGTGTATTTTTGTGCATTTATAATGGTTAATTCNGACAATGTTCTAGTGTTTGGCAGTTCCAACAGTGTATTTTTGTGCATTTATAATGGTTAATTCTTTACGAGAGTTGACTTAACTGAAAAACAGCAGCAAAACACCTATTTTTAGTATGTTTCAGAAGAGAAAAAAAACAGAAAGCAATAAAAAAAATCAGGAAAACAAAAACAGGGAGAAAAAACGTTTTTTTTTTTAAACCTTCAACTGATTTTTTTTTTTTTTANTTTTTTTTTTTTTTTTTTTTTACCCAAGTTATTTTTTTCCACACTTATGACCCTTAATGGGCTCCGTAGGAATTAACATAATAATTAATTATTCTTCACAAAGATGTGAAAAAAAAAAAGATTCTGGAGGTGGCAAATGCATCGCCGTCAGATGAAATCTTGTTAAATGCAATTTCAGCATTAGAAAACAAGACAATTTTAACCCCCTTAATAATTGGTGTGCAGGGTGCCATCTCTGCCCTGTCAAGAAAACAGATAGCCAGTGTTTTTTAACCTTTATTTATCCAGCAAAAGTTGATTCAGCATGATTTTTTAAAGAAACAACCTGTTTAATAAGCTGTCCAGTAAAACAACAGTATTCTAGTATTTAACTTTAGACATGGGGCAACTTTGGCTTTGACCTGGCAATAATAAAAGTAATAACCTGATCAATTAAATAGAATTTTAAAAAATGACCAAATAAAGCACAACTGCAGAGGTACTACAGTATGGAAAATATTTTTAAATTTTTCTTTTAATCTTCCATATCCTGCTCCTTCTGGCCATGTGTGAATCTGAAAATATCTCATACCCTCATTAATGCTCATCATGTCCATCCTCTCTTAAATCCACATGGGCCAGTTCATCCAAGTGAACAAATAAGCAGCTGTGCTAGCCTCAGCAATCCTTTCACCTGAGCGGGCGAAAGAGGAAAAGAGATGGAGAGAAACAGAAAGAGAAGAGAAGGCTGTCATTATTGTATTACCGTGTCTGAGTTTTTTCACCCACAGTGGTGTAGAGTGCAAATTGCGTGTGGCCAAAGCTGGAGAAACCACAATACAAGCACTCTGGTGTGAAAGATGGATCTGGTCTGGGAGCCAGCGGGTTTATTTGTGTTGCTGAACTTTAGAACATGGGAGATGCTGCATTGATGGCGAAAGGAGGACGAGAGCGTGAAAGGTTGTTGAAGCCGCAGCTAGGTGAGTTCGCTCTAATATTGCTGCGTCTCTGCGTGATGGAGGTGAGTCGACTCTGAAAAACAGAAGATGGCATTCTGTTTGGCCTCATGAGGGGTTAGCTTCATGATGGTTTAACACTGTGCTGCATTCAGCCTGTGAAAAGAAATATAGTAGAGAATATCTTCAGAAGTATTGTCAAAGTCAAGGACAATCATTAATTTATTAGATTAGTAAAGCTGCATTAGTCTAAGTGACAGGAAGACTTCAATAATTTCAAACACAAATCACTACATCTGAAGTATATTTAATGTATTTAGTTATGTTAGATGCCTGAATATCAAAAAACCTTAATTTAGTCTAATCTTGTTTGGCCTTGGAGGAGGTATGCCTGCTAATGAGTGAGGTCTAGTTTGAAATAGGTATTTTTGTTACACATCCTTATGTGGACGTTCACAGTAATAACCTTGAGTTTAGTAGGCAGAGCAAAGATGTTTCCCCAACTAATAAACTACAGTGTTGCATCATGGGTAAGTCAGTTTTGCAATTTGACTTTTTGTTAAATTTGTCTTTGATTTGCCACTTTTAAAAGCAGAACTACAGAGAAGCCTTTATTTGGCAGGATAAAAAGTTTTAGCTTATGAAAATCTTGGTATTTCTGACAAGCCTGAAAATGACAAACACGGTCTTGAAAATGGCGTCATTTACTGTTTATAGTTAAATATAAAAGAAATTTACAAAATTAATGTTTATTTAATTTTTTTTTTTGTTTTTAATAGAAAAAAAAATCCCAAAACCTTTTCTCTTTTTTGGTAGAATTTTTTCTCTAATTTTAGTTTTAACAGTTTTCTTTCCTTCTTTCTTTCTTTTCTTTTCTTTTTCTTTATTTATTTATTTATTTTTTTAGAATTTTCTGGAATGAAGTAGAAAATTATGAACTTTCACAAATCATATTTAAAGGTGTATTCCTGGATTTGTTTTTAAATTATTTTTTTATAGAATGGAGATTTTTCCAGAATTAAGTGTAAATTGGTATAAGCTGGGCAGAAATGTCAACATTTCCAGAAGCCAGTTTCTCATCCTGTCTAGAAAAGGATCTTTACAGTGCAGATCAAAAAAAAAAAAAAAAAAAAAATCAGTGAAAATTAATAACTTGAATTTAATTGTTAATACCGCTCTTTTGGCAGAAAAAAAAAATCTAAATTCCTGGTTAATTACCCTTTATTACCTGACATGGGTTACACCTTCACACGGCTAACAGGTACACTTACACCTCTCTGAGTCTGAAAAGTTTCCTGAAGGTCAGAGACCAGCTTCAGTAATGCAGACTCTTTAAGGCCGTGTGTGTCTCTGTGTTTCTATGACAGACATGAAGGAAATTAAAGTCCAAGGTCCACCTCAGCAGGCCCAGTCCCTTTGGATGTCTTGTCTTGTCTTGTTTCCAGCCTGATTTCACCAGGCCTTATCTCCACAAACAGACTGCCCACTTCTCCCGTCCCCGCCGCCGCTGGAATACATGGATGACGCCACACTTATCCTCTGCTAAGGGACTCTAACAAATGCAGGGAAGTGCACACCGGATAAGCGTGCCCTTGCTTTCGAAGACGTTCCCACACAAACACACACACACACACACATATACCATATGTCTGCATCACACAGAGACAAGTTTGTACACACATATATACACACATACTGTTGTTTCTTCCCCATTAACCTTGGGGTTTATTTTCCTTTTTGCTCCCTGATGCCTCTCAACAGTCCCACTTTACACTCACACAGTTGGAAAACTGAATGCCGGTTTCCTTGGAGACAGCTCTAATCTACGCTAGCAGTGGTCTATTAGAGACAGAGAGATTCCCGTTGTTTCCAAATCTGCTGCATTGCACAACCAGATACATGCAAACCTGAGAACATCCACATTCTGGCCTGATCCAAGCCATTCCCTTCACACAAGACCCACATTTATGAATGAGACTCTTACAGAGTATTATTCATATCCTCCAGGGCTCGGATGATTTATGGCCGTGGAAATTAAACTTCCTTTTCAAATTTCTTCTCACTATTCTTTATCTCAAAAAAACATTTTTCAAAATGTTTTGCTTGACTCTCTCCAGGATTTCACGCTAAAAGCTAGTCTCGCACACTCCAGAAACAGTCAGTCCTCTGGTCTTTAACCCCTCAATCAATAGCAATTAGCACAGCTTACTTTTTCTCTGGGTACAGTAGTGTTGGAACATGTGGTTTTTAAATCTCGCCATGTCTCGGAGTGGAGTTTGTGTTTGAATATTCCCCTTGACAGCCAGATGGGGTGTATATCAAAGGCAGTCATGTAGAACCAAGAAAATAGGGAGGGAAAATACATTCCTGGTCTGCAATGAGGTGAATTCCGCCAAACCCAACTTGAAAACCTCCGTACAGTTTCAGCCCTCCTGTGTTTTGATTAAAAGTTGTTTACTCAATAAAAGGCCATGTTCAGTAATTCAGAGTTGCCATCTGCCAGAGTTTAACAGTACCCCTTCTTGTTTAATCAGCTTGGTCAGGGCTTAAAGATACAATTTAAGGACTGGATTCTCGTTTGGTTCTATAGGAGATGTATTCCATGCTAGTTTTGTTTTTTCTGTTTTTTTTTTTTTTTNTTTTTTTTTTTTTTGTTTTTTTTTGTTTTGTTCTTCCCACAGGGAAAAGAGTGATTCTGCCATCCTCTAGCAGTTTATTTTCTTTTGCTGATTAACCTGAGAGGTTGACATGGACACCGAAGGCAAAACACAGACAGTAAACTGATCGACAGACCTGGGTACTGTCAAATGTGAATCATTATCAATATCAGGAATCATTATCAAAATATGGTGACTTTATGCCTTGCAAAATGTTCATTTTTAATAATTTTTTTCCTTCACTAAAATTTGATGTTAAATGTTTGTCTTGGTGATATAAATAATCATAAATGATATTTTAACTTTTGTTCTTTACCATTGTCATTTATTTTAAGAAAGGGCTGTAACATCAATGACATACACTATGCCCATAAAAGATGGGTTTTTCCAAGATGGCATCAACAACATCTTGAAACAAGCATTAATTACACTAAAATGAACATATTATACCATGACATTCTTTTTTTTTCTATGAAAACTCTTTGAGAGATTGGAAAAAAATGTAATAGCAATTACACATTTAAATTAACCATGTAAAAATTTCATTGAAAGCTATATATTAACGACTCATAGAATATGAACACATTTGTATTTGAACAGCCTCTTCTTCCTCTGAACTTTGACCTTTGAAGTACTCCACAATGTCAAAATACAAGTTTTTAATATCAGTAACATCAGTAATAATCACTGTAAATGTCATGTATCTGATGAGGGGGACAAGCACTTTTTCCAAAAGCAATTTAGCCTTTAGCAATTTCAAATAAATTGATACAAAACCAATATATAGTGACAATATTTCATTTTATTTAGGAAAACGTTCATTTAATTTGGGGTTTTAAAGCTTTTTCATCACTTCAAAGTTAAGACCCCTTTTATGGCCTTGCATCGATTTTGTTTGGTGATTTCTGCTGAAGAACCTGAACGGCAGCTCAGGTTCTTTGGTCTGGGTGTAATTGAAGACATTCCTGCTCTCATGTTTTGTCTCTCGTGTATGTGTGTGCAAGTGCTTAGAAGTAGAACCGCACAGTATCACTATTTCTAATGGCTCATGCAGACTCTGGGCTGTATGTTTTGTCTGTGAACCCCCCCCATACACACACACACACACATTATTACGACGACCGCATTCATTAGCACTCATGCTTGGGTTTAAAAGGCGATCTAAACAGAAACAGCTACAGCGACAGCCTTTCTTTTGAACGACGGAGCGTGGGTTCGGGGGCTGCATGCAGGGATCGGGTGCGAGCATGGCATGACAGCAGTGGAAAAGTGAAGGGAGGGGTCCACGATGGTGGCGGTGGGTGTGATAATGCAGAACGGATGCCCAGTCTACCACAGCGGCGACTGTTTTTCCTCCCCAGGGCGACTGATGAGCCCCAGATGGAGGGGCAGCTGCTTCAGGTTTTCAGGCTCGGGGAGGCGGGCGTCACTTAGGGGAAGGTTGTGTGTATGTTTTGAGGAGCTGGTATGCGGGTCATCGGAGCACCGCTGAGTGAAGGTGCAGACTCGAGTCCAAACTTCATCACCATTGTCCCTTTTGCTTTCGCCTGCAATGCCTCTCGCTATTCTAGCAGGAGGGTTTGCTATTGTTAGCCAGAAGGGCTCTCAAGGTGCTTTGGATGACTAGACCTTGTTAAGTGAGTCGAAGCATCCATCTGCCATTTTTGTCCACCTACCAGAGGAGTAATTAAAAGGCCACCTGATATGTTGTCTGGACCTGGCTCTCAACCCACAACTACACCCCTATACACACACTCGCCAGACTGTGGCTCTTCCTGATAGTCTGGCCTCATCACGAGCCACCCATGTGAATAAACATCTCATTGCGAAGTAGGAAAGGAGATATCAAAGCGCCTGCCAAACTTCTATTACATTAATCGAAAATTTCCATATTCTTCCTGCTCGTCTTTGAAGGCGAGTTCGTTTTTCAGGGCTGCTCGTTAGGATGACATTACGGAGCCATCTCAAAGAGTGGAGTCATCATCAATCCATCGGTCATTAATTTGGATGATTGCCTCCAATTGGCCGGGAGTTTAGCTTATAAGACATCCTGCATATCCCTTTTCCTCTCATCATTCCCATCAAGACTATTGCTCTGCAAAACCTCTGTGTGCAGTTTGGTGGATCATTATTTGTCATCCATATAACCACAGTCCACAGCTGCGTACACTGTGGATTTTCTACCCAACCAAGAGAGACAACAAAAACAAACAGCTAAGAGAAAGCAAATGTGGCTATCAAAGCATGGCAAGGGACACGGGAGACAGACACAAGCCTCTAGTCCCGCTTCATATGGACCACCAGTGCATCTTAATCAAAAAAAGGGCTAAAATTATTATGTCATGCCATATCATTGTCAACGCAGATGACACAATAATAAGTAAATCGTAAAGATGAAATGCATTTGTGTAAAAAGAAACACACACACAAAACCATCTACCCTCTGACTAATTTTGTGTATTCAACATGAATCCACCCACCCATCCAGTCTCCTCCCTCCAGTGTGATCTGGACGAGGATTTTGGAATGACAAGATGCAAATTCGAGCCATTTGTGAATATCAATAACATCTGGCGAGCTTCCCGAGGAGCGAGGTTGGATGTCTTGAGGCCATGCCAGTCACGCTAAGCCCATATGAATAAAGATATCTCACACAGAGGAACACTTCTTCTCCTCCTTACTCTTCAGCACTAATTAAGATGGAGCCAAGTCCTTATGTGTCTTCACAGAAAACACGTCTGAGCAAATCCAATGCGGATGACAGTGTGTGACCAGTTTGTGCATGTGTGTATCCAGAAATGTCATTTTTCATCAATGCTGGGCGAGGAGACGGAGGTCAAAGGGTCCAAAGCTTGAAAGGACAGTCATTATTCAATTATCTGCTTTAATGAAGAAGACTAAATAAACATTTGATTCTGCTAAATGTCACTGGCCACGTGCATCCTCCTGAAGCTTTCAGCTATCATGGAATTAAATAAATAAAAAGGAAGTGTCTGAATAATTAATGCGATGAGTTATAACTTAAAATCTCTACCCAGAGGCTGAATTGGGATTTAGTAGAATCTGACATATATAGGTTGCATTTTGTTGCCCAAATTCTGAATTCTTTTGCTTATATCTGATGTATTTTTAATTTTTGGACACAGTATTTATGCCTACATTTTTTTAATTAGCCCATATCTGATACCTGTGTTTTCACCTGAAACACCCTGGACGCAGAAATGTGTTTTTGCACATGCGCACATTTCCGAGATGAGTGTAAACGAAACACTGCAATGAACGAAAATGAAACAGAAACAGCTATATAAGCTTTTGCAATTTTTCAACAAGAAACTTTTGATATGTTGTCCAAACATTTATTGCCAAGATTCTCATTGGGACACATCCTTTCATCAGGTGATTACGGTGCAGAAGTGGGTGGGTGTTGGACAGTGGTCGCATTAAAACATCTGTTTGGTAAAAGCATTCTAACAGTATGTCTGGTATGCAGCATATATACTAGCATTCAGAAACTCTGGCCAGTGTTTGATCTGAAACTGGCAAATAAAGAGAAAATAATAAAATGGGCAAAAAAACAAAAACACGGGCAGTAGGCTGTGTACGACTTTTCATTTTGTTTGCCAGTTTCAGACAAGGCCTTTTCTTTTAAACTCTGCCTTGAAGGCCAGCATCCATGAGTCATCTTTTCACTGTTGCAGATGACACTGGTATTTGCATGGACTATTTAAGGAAGCGGTCAATGGCATCTGTTTCCTCAAACCACAGATTTTGATCTACTTATCCTCTTCAGCAGTTGTGCATCTGAGCCTCCACCTCTTTTATTGTCCTGGTTAGATCTCATTTGACAGTAGCAGCCACAAAACCTCTGAATACTAGCGTAGCATGTCCTCCATTTCTGTTGATGGATAACTGTCATTGTATTGATTGCTTGATAAAGTAGAAGAGTGTTGAATTTTATTAAGTATTTGTTGGAATGGAAAGGAAATTCCAATCTGTGGTATTTAGTTTGCAATCACTTTGGCAGATATTGTTGCGGGCAGAAACCTTGTATCTCCAAAACCGTCACTTTTCAGGAAATCAAAAAAAAAAAAAAAAANAAAAAAAAAAAAAAAAAACCCTCTGTTTTTAAAATAATTGAACACCGTGTCGTCAAAGTTGGTATTGTGTCTTTATAAATCATCAGATACTTGCATGTATCATTAAATTATCAATATTTCACCAAAGTCAAGCTCAAATAGAGTTACAAGGTTTTTGACAGCAAATGTGGAGATACGTGTTTTGCCCGTCATTGTTTAGAAGGGCTGCATCTGAGGCAGGAAGTGCTGCATTACATTATCATCAACTTACAGGTTACAAAGTTTATTGTAGTTATTTGTGCATCATTTGTTTTTTCCTGTAGTTGAAAACATTTGGCCAAAATCCCTTGTTAAAATATCTTTTATCAATCCCTTGATCAAATCCCTTGATTTGTCCTGTTAAGAGTCACAGGGGAGCTGGAGCCTATCCCAGTGGTCATAGGGCGAGAGTTAATTTCCATACATGAATATGACCCAAAATCGATCAGAGAATATTTGATTCCGTGCTTTTTTTTACAATTTGCATCATGACAACACACAACCCTTACATGCCACATGTGAGCAAAGGATGTGAATCGGGTCACTTGTTAGTGTAACTGTAAAGAAAAGCTTCAAAGAGCCTCAAACCAAACAAGAGCTACTTCACGTGGAGGAAGAATTACTGTCTCCATCACAACACATCTGGATGCATCTGTCTCAGCTTAGATCTTAAGTCAACTGGAGCAGCTTGTGAATTTGCTCCAGATATTGGACAGCTAATGCTCGACCATCAAAGATATGGCAATTCACTGACAAAAGAAGATGACTAAAGAAAACACCTCTCATCTGGAAACCATCCTGAAACTCACGCCGCTCACGCATTGTTTGCCGAGCATCAATTACATGTGCTTGCTCCTCATTGTTTTAAATGAACAAAAGCCAAGATTCCACTTTATTCTTGTGGTACAAGGTGAACGTCTTACAAGCTCCAATGATAACAGTGTGGAGGAAATTCTGTGTGTGTTCTTTATGCATGTGTGCTTTGTCTCGCATTTAACTGACTGACTCCAGAGAACGGTTAAAATTCTCAGAGTCCTTCTTCATAATCACCCCTCATCCTCTTGGACATCATCTGTCTCAGGCTGCTAATACTGTTATGTCTAGAGCTCATGTAAGCAAAGCTAAATTTAATTAAATGTGGATACTATTAGGCCGGATTTTAGGGGATTTAAAGCATGTCATCCTTTCATGCAGCAAATGGAGACATTAAATCCAGGACTGGAGGGTCACAAGCTCAAATCCCAGGATTGATTTGAAAAAAGTTTGGCAGACAGTAAATAAGTAATGCTTTGCTCAAGGGGAGAGCTTCTTTTTTCAGACATCATAATGTCTTCGAGTAAGATGTGTGTTTATGCATATTTCAGGATGTTGTGTATTACTAGAAAACATCAGATTATACCCAACAGGCAAAAGTTTTAATGTGACTTCCCAAAAAGGTACAAAAGTGGCATGATTTGTCCCTGAAAAGGGATGCACTTAAAGTACTTTGACGTTTAAGGGCGGACTACAGAGATTACCAACAGTCTGACAAACAATTATATTAGAGACCTGGAAATTACACTGATAATTAACTTAATATTTGTTCAAAGATACTGTATAAAAAGGTGATTGATAATTTTCTGAGCACAGCATAGAAAGGTTTAACTCATCTCCACCCAACTCCACATATTTCTGCCAACAATTTTCGTCAGATTTTGTCCAAGTTTCCAAGAATTCCTTTTATTGGCTGTCCAAAAACAAGGAGAAACAGGTTCCAGCTGAAGCCTTTTTAATATTTGGGAAGACATAAAAGTCAGCAGGGGCCAAATCAGGTGAATGGTGTGTGTGTGTGTGTGTGTGTGTGTGTGTGTGTGTGTGCGTGTGTTGAGCTACATGAAAACCTCAATGGGTCCAATCATGCACGGAACAAAATTTCACTTTAAACACTTAAAGGAAGCATGGTGTTCAGTTCCTAGCAGGTAAGGGTAACACTGTGCTGTATATGTCTAATTTATTTTGTCCACGCTCTTGTCCACAAATGCCCACAAGGTTTAATAAAGTCTGTCCATGCAACACTATTACCAGGTTTGTACTGTAAGTCCATCTCTTATTATGGTACATATCAGATTTGAAAAGAAGTTTACAAATGATTTCTATGGAGCCCCTTAGGGATCATATGTGGAAAAAAAAAAAATAAAGTGGGTAAAAAAAAATAAATAAATAACCCGATGCCCCTAAGGGGACAAGGAAGGAAAAAAAAAAAG
>VXCM01000402.1:163588-340110 GCA_014773175.1 Lucifuga dentata
TAAAAAAAAAAAAAAAAGTTACATCTTACAAGCAACAAATTCGCCTGATGATCGGTGTGAGATGGTTTTATTAAAATCAGCAGTATGGATTCAGCTCTGTCAGAAGGAACACATTGCTTAGAACACCAGCGGAGTGCGAAGTAAAACCCTGACCAGCTTTTCACCTGACATTTAGCTGGGAATTAACTCAACATATTACAGCACAGCTCATAAAATGAATTTGCTTTCGATCAAGCGCTCTCCCGCCCATATTTCAGGGTGCTCAGATTAGGTCAGCTGTCACGCAGGAATGTTTGCTGAATAGAAATTGATGCATAACAAGCTGGAAAGCGGGTTGAAGGCGGGCTCTCTGCAGCCTGCATGCTGCACACCCTGACCTTTACTTTACTCCATCCAATATGGTTCAACTTGTGTGTTTGTTCTATTCAACCAAATTGAGACAAGGCTGCCTTTGTTACATGCTGCAGAGTCCTTCATGTGATTTGTGTCCCTCTGGTATTTGTTATTCATTTCCAATGTAGATGCTCACTGAATGAAAATCTGCTTTTTGAGTCTTCCCTCCATCTGCAGCCCTGTGATTTATTTTGACAGGCTTTTATTTGCTTCTAGTGCTAGATCTTATTTGTGCTTGTTTTATAGTTTTTAGCAGCTTTTATCTTTCAGATGAGAGGGGATGGTGGGAGATAAAACAGGTGCTGGATATACATCTGAACTCCTGAGCTTTTTTCCAATTAACAGGATACAAGAATCCCAGTAGTATGTGTGTGAGGGTGTGTGTGTGTGTGTAGGTGAGAATATGCACCTTCACATGCATTACCTCTGCCCTCTGTAGTGTGAGCTGCACAAATAGAAACTAATGTCCCTGCATGCTTGTGTGTCTTTTCAGGTATGCAGTTGTGTTGACATTGTGTGTGTGTGGGTGTGTGTGAGTGGGTGTACACTTCTTTGCACTAGTATCTTTATGTAATGTAGTGGAGGTCAAAAGGAATGGTATAGCAATCTCGACAACCATTGCAGCAGACAGAAATGCAGTAACAGAATCCACAGGGTGGTGGTGCTAAAGAGCTGTAACTTTACCTAAAAAGGTAATCAGGTTTGTCTGTTTTTTAAGTATGGAAGGTTGTGCTCCTGGTGCCATGTTAAATAGTCACTCCCGCCTCCTGCGAGGTGATGGCATGGTCGAGGACATGAACTGAACAGGCTCAGTTGATTGGTCAATTTAGAGCCAATCAGGTATTGACGCCTTGTTCAGTGCCGTCACCCTGTGAGTTCTGATGCAAAACGTAGTGCTTTGGCCCTTTATATAAATACAGTGGGGTCCACAAGTCTGAGACCACTGTGAAAATGCTTCTATGCTGCTTTCCTTTTGAATTTAATACAAGATGTTTCGATGTTTCATTCCAAATGATAATATCATCTTAACAATTTGAGTGAAAACTTGAATCTTGGAAAAAAATGTTCATGAATGTCAGAATATCTTAGTATTTGGTACGCTGCCCTTTTGCTTTTTAATGACAGCATCGCTCCAGCTGCATGGACTCCACAAGTTTGTGCAAAACCTGATGAGCCAAGTTATCCCAGCATGATGTGACGATGTTCCAAAGAGTTTCTTGTGATGTCAGACTTTCTGATTATTTCCACGTTTATATGGAAAACATCATGGATGTATGTGGTCTCAGACTTTTGGACCCCACTGTGTATATATAAAATGTATTAAAAACTCACCAAAACCATTTTTAATAATTAGTTTGGTTACAATTAAAATGAAATAAATGATAAAAATATTAAACTAAAAAACAGTTTAAATTGTTTAAATCAACAGAGAGTAAATGAAGAGTTCATTTACATAAACACCTAACTCAGTTGCATTTGAATAAAAATTAAAATAAACATGGTAAACTACAGGACAAGTGTTACTGATGATGTGATTCAGTGACTTAATGCCTGAACTTGACTTAATGGAGTTGTGCAATAGCTTCATGATGCTTTTATCTGGTTGTGTATATGTGCAATATGTGTAATTTTATGTGATATGTGTAATTTGCGCAATATGTGATTTTGGGTGTGATTTACTACAAGAGGCAATTATAAGTGAACAGCACTTGAGTCCAAGANGTGATTTTGGGTGTGATTTACTACAAGAGGCAATTATAAGTGAACAGCACTTGAGTCCAAGACAAATGTCCCCACAGGGACAATAAAGCATATCATATCATATCGTATCATACATTTAATGCTAAAGAAGGATGTGCTCATTCTGATTGGGTATGCTGTTATATATTTAGCCAGTGAGAGCTTTAAGAAACCTTCATCACATCCACCTGGGCCGAGCAGAAGAAGCCAGTCAGCAGTGCAGCATTTTTAATGTGCCGATTCTGTCATAACTATTACCTGCCGGAGCACAGCAGGAGCGCTGGAGCGCAGCAGGGGTGTGAAAAAGAGGAAAATAGGTTGTAGAAAGAATATTAACCGGGTCAAATATTTCAGCTGCGGTAGCTCGGAGGGACAGTGATTCTCTGTCATCATCTTATCATGGACTCTCCTTTTGATGTAATCCAAAACTGATTGAAAATGCTTCCTGAGGTTATATAAATCACAGAACGCCTCACCCATGGCACCTAGCCTTTTTATGAGCCTACAATCCAGGAAATTTACACCCATACTGATAATCTTATTCAGTCAGTGACACATTTATTTACAATCTGAGAGAAAAAGAGACAAAACCTTACAAACAGCCAGTCGATAATTTACTGATGAATCAATATGTTGTATAATGTGTTGCTGTTGCTGTCAAAATAATGATCCAAAACATGAATACAGTACATAAATAACTGTATTCTGGTACCTTCTTTTATAGACTGATATAACATTACTGTAATTCAATAAAAGCTTTTTCATTTGCTGCTATAAAATCCTGAAGCTGCAGTACCAGTAGAGTTTACTCAGCGTTGCCCACGCACACCTCACCCTCTCTGCTTCCAGAGAATCAATAGATCAACAGATCACCTTGTAGTTCAAAAAGGTCCCACTAAAAGGTCTTGTTGAAGTTGTTTTGTTCAACTGTGTTAAGATCTGCCTGAACAAATCATACAGAGTGGAAAACCATGCCTGAGTCCATCACGTAGGTTTGAAATCACCTTAGGTTTGAACATGCCTGAGTGTCTAGTTCAGAGGTCGGTAACCTTTATTATCAAAAGAGCCATTTTTAGCCCTCCAAAAAAAAAAAAAAAAAAAAATCTGTCTGGAGCCACAAAACATATTTGAGCCTTATAATGAAGGTCACAGCCTCTATACAAGCAAACAAATCTGTCCACACACTATTAAATTCTCTATTTTCCTCTGCGACTTTTCTCTTTTTGGATTTAGAATCCATAGCTAGGAGACTAAAGATTAGCCATTTATGTGTATACATAAATAGCCACTGCTATTGAGGTTTGGCAAAATTAAAAGGAAATTAAGAGTCCACCGGGCAGTAGACTTAGGCTATGATGCATGTTTTAGTTGATGAAGTATTAAAACTTTTTTTAAAAATTTGGTGTATAGGCTACACATTTTTACACTTGGAGAATGTAAGAATCACTTACATCAATGATAGATGAAAATTAAAAAGTTAAAAAATAACTGTTCATTTCCATATAATCTTTTGTCAAAGCCACAGGGAGCCACTGGAGATGGGCAAAAGGGCCGCCTGCGGCTCCAGAGCCGCAGGTTGTCTACCTCTGGTCTAGTTTGTGTGTGTGAACAGGCAATGTAGATCTGAAGTCGACCTTCTTCTCACTGCTCCAGCCTGGTGGCCACGTACCCGTGTACTGCTGAAAAAAGTGAAAAATATATTCTCTTTTGGGTTCAGCGGGTACCGAAATGATTTGATTTCAGGCCCATAAAATATTTGCATTTCAACCATGCCTGAACACACACCACAACCGAATGTATTTAGTCTCCACTGATCTGGGAAAGCAGCTGCTCAAAACCCAGAATATTGAACGATTTCACACCAAAGACTAGTCAAATAGAAAGAGTGCACAGAAGCATAGGAGCATTTTCCTCGCCTCTCTCTCCCTGAAGCCTGCTGAAAGGCGTTGTGACAGAGCAGCCCGGTGTGTTTGTCAGGGTCGTGACAAGTGTCTGAGAGAACCAGACACACATGCAGAGAGAGAAACACCACACAGACAAAAAGAGGGAACGCAGCTGTGCAAAACTGAGTCATTATTCTTCCCATCTGAGTACAGATACATAGCCTTTACCTCGATCTCAGATGGACCAGAGAAATGTAAGGATGGACCTTTTTTAAAATTTACTCTATGGATTGAAAAAAGCTTTTTAACATTATCATCAGAATGACTGACACCGTAACTGACAGATATTAGCTTACATTAACGTTAGCTTGTCATGGCCACTGACCAGGATCAAGATTATGAACTCCAATGTGGCTGCTGCTGATTGGTCTACAGACCTCTCCTTTTGGTCCCGCAATCTGGCTAACATGTGATATCCATGTGACTAACCTTCTGCATGAGGGTCAAAATGACTTAATAATCATAAATCTCAAACGTATGCTACTACACATCTTCACTAAGCAATGAAAAATTTATTCTCAACCATAAAACATTAGAAATAACCTTTGTGCTTTGACCACAGTGTAATTTACAGCTTCTCACCTCAAATCCACCAGAGTCCACTTTAACAAGCCAAATAAGAATAAAACCAGACTTGTAAAGCAAAATAGTTACTGTATGTATCCTAGGCCCCAATTTTACACATCCATGAACTTTTTAAAAGGGGAGATGATCCAAAATCCCATATTCATCTAAAAAAAATTACTTCATACATTTGGAGCATATGGTTGAATATCACTGCAGGTGTGTGTATGTGTGTGAAGTTCACATATTCACACCCTTACACATGTCATGAAATGGCTCAAGGTTCAGCAAAAGGATGAAAAAATAAAAAGACAACCAAATGTAACCAAACTTAATAAGCCTTAAAAAAAAGATAATGGCTAACAGCAGAGAGAGCAGCTTATAAAAGCTAGCAGCCAACCCGACCAGGTGAACAGTATTCTCCATGACGACCTACGACTTCATCAATAAGCGAAACAGAGGAGCATGTAGAAAGATATGTATAATCTATTTAATATGTCTGCTTTAACATACGAGTTTGCTGTACACACAAATGTACAGATCAGCTTAAGAAGATCACTTTAGAAGAGTTTATACAGTGGTTGGAGTGCATGTGTGACCTTTTTATACAGCAGTTTCAGCAGATTTGAGGATAAAAACTGGTGGGACTTATTATATTCTTATTTAATACTTTTTCCTTGAGCCATATTGGAACAGTTCTGTGATCAGACCCAGAATCAGAACAGGTGAAAAGACAGTTTTACCGGTTCTATTTATAAAAAAAAACAAAAAAACAAAAAAAAAAAANAAAAAAAAAAAAAAACAGAGCAGGCAGTCTTCAAAAATGATACAACACGTGTCAGGGGCAGGCTTAATCAGGACTCAAGGTTGCAGCATGTTCTATTAATACAAGAATTCAGCTTATTCAATTTAAAGTTCTACATCGGCTGCACTACTCCAAAACTAAACTGCATAGAATATTCCCGTCTACCTCTCCACTGTGTGACAGATGTAAACATACAGAAGGCACTCTTACACATCTTTTCTTACAATGCCCTATGTTAGTCAAATACTGAGAGGATGTTTTCAATTACACGTCTAAGATATATGAAAAGATCATTATTTTTGATGAATAGTTGGCTTTGTTTGGATGTTCTGAAGATATAAGATTGTTCTCACATACTGAACAGCAAGCATGGCCTTTTGCTATGGCTGCGGCCAAGAGAGTTATTTTAAAGGAAAGAAAATCACCCTTTTCACCAGTTTTTAAACAATGGTTAAATGATATGGTTTCTTTTTTATACCTAGAAAGGATACGTTATATAAAGACAGGTTCCATGGCACAGGATTTGGGGTCCCTTTTTGAGTAGCCTCAAGGAGTATAAAGCTGTTTTCTATATTGAATTATACATAATCAAATTTTAAGTTTTGCTTACTTTTGATACTGTACCTGCTTTTGATGTAAAGCAGGGGTGTCCGACTGATCCATGAAAGGGCCGGTGTGACTTCAGGTTTTTGGCAGGAGCACACCTGATACAACAAATCAGCTGTGGTTGTATCAGGTGTGCTCCTGCCAAAAACCTGAAGTCACACCGGCCCTTTCATGGATCAGTCGGACACCCCTGCTTTACATCAAAAGNTTTTTTTTTTTTTTTGTTATGTGTGTGTCTTTGTTAAATGTTTTGTCTGTATGGTTTATGGTTTATTGAAAAATTTATAAATAAAGTATAGAAAAAAAAGTCAGGATTCAAGGGACGGGCAGGATCAGCAGCCATAACCAGGAGATAAGGCTGAGGCAGGAATCAGAGACCAGGTTTACAGGCTTATGCTCAGGAACCAGGTTAACTAACAAGTCCAACAGGGACACAAAAATCAGGGCTCGGGTGAATAAATTAGGGTCAGAGTACAAAGACGAAAGGCTGGACAGCTCCGGCTGATGATTGGCTGCAGGTGCGGGGAGACTCAGGAGTAGACGGCTGGTGGGCAAAAGGCTCTGCAATGACTAATTACTTACATTACAACAACAGAGAGAAACTATTAAACTGTAGGATGAGATGTGTTTATGTTTGTCGTTGATAACTTTTTTTTTAAACAGTAGCTCAGGCTTTATTCATGTTCAATCAATCTATCAATCAATCAAACTTTATTTAAATTGCACCTTTCATACAAGTAAATCAACCCAATGTGCTTCACAGGTGACTGACAAATAAACACAAAATATTGATAACAGTTAATTAAACGATACATAATTTAAGATCAAACAAGTTCAATAAAATTAAAATATAAAATCATAAAACACTACATGAAAGCCAAGCTGAACAGATAGGTTTTAAGTTTATGTTTAAAAATATCAGTGTTTTCAGCTCCTCTCAGATCCTCAGGAAGGTCTTCCAGTGACTCGGAGCATAACGGCAAAAAAGCTGCAGCACCAAAAGTTTTAGTTTTAGTTAAGTTTTAGTTAGTTAGTTACACTGTCCCTGTTAAAAATATAGTGCAAGAGGATCTGAGAGGTCTTATTGGTTGATGACTTGAAAGCATTTCTAATATATATCTTGGTGCAAGACCATGCAGTGCCTTAAAAACCAATAAAAGAATCTTAAAATCAATATGAAAANTATCTTGGTGCAAGACCATGCAGTGCCTTAAAAACCAATAAAAGAATCTTAAAATCAATATGAAAATTAACAGGAAGCCAATGTAAAGACTTTAAAATAGGAGTAATGTGTGCTCTCCTTCTGGTCCTAGTCGTGTTGTAGGCAGCAATACATTGCCATGGCACCATTTCTTTTCTTAACACAAGTGTGTTAATTTATAATCCCACATGCAGGTGTTGCTCCTTTTGTTGTACCTCCCCATTTTGTTCTTCAGTCATTCTTCAAATTACAGCTGGCAGAGATAAACCCAGCAGGAGAAGATTCAGCTTCATAGTCAAAGCCGTTCCTCTGAACCCCTGTGTGTGTTTTCTCTTACATGCTGGTAAAGAGCATCTCAATATTTCAGCTGAAATAAAGACCTCTAGCCAGCAGCCAGCAGAGACGCAGCCTGGTCCGTATTCAGACAAAGACTGAAATTGTCAGAGAAAGTCAGAAGTCGTATTCCTCACCTGCAACACAAAGCTGCAGCAGCTCTCAGAACAAAAAGCCAACCCCACTCAGAAGTGTGGCGCTGGATGTGATGCAGTGGCAATAAAATCACCAGGGGCTCTGAGATCTCTCTCTCTCTCTCCACATGACAAAAAAGACATCGCTCTTTGATGCTTTCAGGTTCAACATTGCTGTTTCAGAATGAAGCAGAGAAAGCGAGCCTTTGTTTGTTTGGGATTTTTTTTCTGTCTTATTTTTCATCATGCTGAAGTTTTATTCAAATTGGTTGGAGTCATGAATTCAACCAAGCACTGATCTCAGCCTGGTTTCCAAGAGGAAGACAATAAGCTAGTGTGTGCCGTTGCCATGGCATTTATAGTCCTGCTGAAATTTGCCTTAGTTTGTTTATTTGCTTTCATAATTACCCTTCTGCTATATCTCCAACCTGCCTGGAAAAATTACTTCAGGTCTTGGTTTAAGAAAATACAGATTTGGATCAAACTGTGGCTATATGCTCTCGAAAATGCCAAGTATGTAGTAAGCCTATTTTTCCATGCATCTCTCATGTTAAATCCCAAAATATAGAAAAACAATCTTACTCAACCCAGGCTGTGCCAAGGCATACAGAGCTCCATTAAAGCTACAGCAACATAAGCAAATGATAACTAATTCATGACATTCATATCTGGCTCCAGACATCCTCTTCAGTTTGCTGAGTCAAACAAGGAGACCCTCTCCATATTTAAACATGTCAGTCTGCTACATTGAGAGCGAGTGGTGTAACTCACTAATCTGTCTTGCTTCTGTGGAAAACGATGCAAGACATAATTCACTCCGATGGCGTCCTGCCTCCCGGGGATTGACTAATGGCTATTTCCTTGAATGCTGAATCAAAGAAAACAAACTGGGGGTGCGACTGAACTGCTTCTGCCGCGGAGATGGCCTCTCGCCAGCCGCATCGATGCCAAAAGTTTCCTCACATCTCATTCAATTCTAAAGGTGATTTGCTGTTATTGTGACATATTGTATTGGCAATTATACTGACAATACAGACATAATTAAATCTGTTTTTTTTTCAACAAATTCTTTTACATCACAGAGTTTATGCCGAATCTTCATTCTCTGCTATATCAAATTTGTTGCGTTCGAGCTGAAAGCATCCACGCCAGTAATGAGTGATGAGCAACAGATGTGAACTGGGTCTCCATTCATGATGTCAACTCATGTTCATCCAAAAAAATATGCAATTATCTTCTCCACTATCCGTGCCCCATTATAATAATTGTATTTGTGGCTCTTCCCACTGTAATAACTTGGCACAGGTGCCGGATAATTAACATGCTGCAGGTTTAGACTGAGGCAATTGTTGGAAGGAGGGAGATGGAAGCCTGTTTGGAGATTAACCTGAATGGCAATGAGTCTCGCAGTGTTTGCAAAGGGTTTTAATAACTTTTGCAGCAATTTTTGAAATTAAGCTACAAAGTGCTTAGAATAGAAATGTTAGTAAAACAAGGGTAATAAATTAATAAAGTGGAGGGACACTGCCTGAGGAGTCAAAAGGCCTGAGATATCTGTCATTCAGTTTGGTAAAGCTTGCAACTTAATGTCAGACAAAGCAATCCTGAAAATAAAGAACAAAAAGGAGGCTAGAATTGACCTTTGGGGAACGCCACTGTCATGGAGGATGCAAATAGAGGAATGCAGTTAATATTTGTATCAGCAACGTTTTTTTTTTTTCAGGAATNGAGGATGCAAATAGAGGAATGCAGTTAATATTTGTATCAGCAACGTTTTTTTTTTTTCAGGAATATCAGTGACCTCCACCTTATTCTGCAATGAACAAGTTAAAATGTTGTGGTGAACAGAGTCAAAAGCAACATTAAAATGGAATGTAATTAAGCAGAGCACTTGCTGGTGTCAGCAGCAGCGAGGAGGCCATTAGTCTCCGTGAGTCGAGCGGTCTCGGCACTGCAGTGTCACTGATGTCACAGCACCATTATTTTAGTGAGACGGATCACACGAGCCTTCCTCAAAGTGAGTGCAAACTGTGGCAAGTGTCAAAACAGCTCAGAAAGGTGGTCTGCGTAGAGGAAGTCTTGTGCTTGAGCGTTGCTGGTGTTTGGGTTTGTGTGTCAGTTCCCTCCCAGTTCAACCAGTTTACTAAAGGGAAGTAAACAAGCTCTCAAAATCAATGGCAAATGTTAGGCAAATGAAAACAGGCTTGATCGTTATTATGTCAATTACAGAGGTAAAAGTGCATTTGAGACTGAGTTAGCTGAGGTACCAGTGCCGGCGCGTACAGCTGCATCAGCATTTCAGGATGCTGAGGTGACAGGAATGAAAAAGGGAACAATTAGTCATTTGTTTTTGCTGATATCCTGCTGCTTTGGAAATGTTCTAGAACTGTCAAGTTAAATAAGATGAATTTACATAAAGTGTTTGTCCTGCAAAATAAAATAGGAGTGATTGTAAAAAAAAAATAAATAAAAATGAGCTGAGCCTGATGTTAGCTACATTCTGTCTGAACTTTCTTTCCCGTCCTTTTCATCACAATAAGTGGTCTATGAGTTCTGATGGCCTCTACTGGTGACCAGTCAGGGTTGCAGCTGCCCCTATTTGTGATAGCTAATACGGCTAACCAGAACAGAAATGTTTAACTAAGTTACAACTATTAAACCCTGTTTTATTCTGTAGCATAACGTTTGGCAAATAGTGGCCCACTGGACAAATCTGGCCTTTGAACAAGATTATTTAGCCCCTGAATTGTGCAGAGTTTAGGGATATGAAGCATTTGAAGATAGTCACAAAAAAAGACATCACAATGAGCAAAATCCAAAATATCTAATTTTTAAGGCTACATCACATGGTATGCTGCCTATTCTAAGAGTGCATTGTCACCATTGAATGACAATGAATTTAACCCTTTAAAAATGGCCAGGCCACTCATGGCATTGTTAGCCTATTCCCATTAAAATGCTACAAATCCAAACTATAATACAAATTACGGTCACATCATCTTCCCAAATTCTTGCATCTCCAAACATTTAATGTAGTCCTTCCTATTGCCTGAATGTAACTATGATATAGTGATGGAAGGAGCACAGTGAGCAGTTGCGAAATCTACATAGACCAAAAAACAATCCAAGAAAGCAACAGAGGCTCACAGAAAGTCCAGGATGTGCGCGAGAATCAAACCCTTTATGTCCAAAGCATGCAAACTGCCCGTGCATCCTTGATCTACCGTCATGATTTTCATAAATGAACATTTTAAAAAACACCTTTACACTTCAACTGAACAGTGTAAATGATTCAAATAACTTTTAAAGTGCTCAGAGATTTTGTTCATATTTCTTACATTGACCAGCTTTTTGGATAAATATGTTCTGTTTTTCAGAAAATGACTGAAAAAACATTTTTGTAATTTTTAAAAAATTGATTCTGTTTCAGTAGTTTTTCCAATTACTGTGGTTTATTGATTGATATTGGGCTTTTAGCTTGAATTGTGCAGAGTTTAGGGATATGAAGCATTTGAAGATAGTCACAAAAAAAGACATCACAATGAGCAAAATCCAAAATATCTAATTTTTAAGGCTACATCACATGGTATGCTGCCTATTCTAAGAGTGCATTGTCACCATTGAATGACAATGAATTTAACCCTTTAAAAATGGCCAGGCCACTCATGGCATTGTTAGCCTATTCCCATTAAAATGCTACAAATCCAAACTATAATACAAATTACGGTCACATCATCTTCCCAAATTCTTGCATCTCCAAACATTTAATGTAGTCCTTCCTATTGCCTGAATGTAACTATGATATAGTGATGGAAGGAGCACAGTGAGCAGTTGCGAAATCTACATAGACCAAAAAACAATCCAAGAAAGCAACAGAGGCTCACAGAAAGTCCAGGATGTGCGCGAGAATCAAACCCTTTATGTCCAAAGCATGCAAACTGCCCGTGCATCCTTGATCTACCGTCATGATTTTCATAAATGAACATTTTAAAAAACACCTTTACACTTCAACTGAACAGTGTAAATGATTCAAATAACTTTTAAAGTGCTCAGAGATTTTGTTCATATTTCTTACATTGACCAGCTTTTTGGATAAATATGTTCTGTTTTTCAGAAAATGACTGAAAAAACATTTTTGTAATTTTTAAAAAATTGATTCTGTTTCAGTAGTTTTTCCAATTACTGTGGTTTATTGATTGATATTGGGCTTTTAGCTTGAATTGTGCAGAGTTTAGGGATATGAAGCATTTGAAGATAGTCACAAAAAAAGACATCACAATGAGCAAAATCCAAAATATCTAATTTTTAAGGCTACATCACATGGTATGCTGCCTATTCTAAGAGTGCATTGTCACCATTGAATGACAATGAATTTAACCCTTTAAAAATGGCCAGGCCACTCATGGCATTGTTAGCCTATTCCCATTAAAATGCTACAAATCCAAACTATAATACAAATTACGGTCACATCATCTTCCCAAATTCTTGCATCTCCAAACATTTAATGTAGTCCTTCCTATTGCCTGAATGTAACTATGATATAGTGATGGAAGGAGCACAGTGAGCAGTTGCGAAATCTACATAGACCAAAAAACAATCCAAGAAAGCAACAGAGGCTCACAGAAAGTCCAGGATGTGCGCGAGAATCAAACCCTTTATGTCCAAAGCATGCAAACTGCCCGTGCATCCTTGATCTACCGTCATGATTTTCATAAATGAACATTTTAAAAAACACCTTTACACTTCAACTGAACAGTGTAAATGATTCAAATAACTTTTAAAGTGCTCAGAGATTTTGTTCATATTTCTTACATTGACCAGCTTTTTGGATAAATATGTTCTGTTTTTCAGAAAATGACTGAAAAAACATTTTTGTAATTTTTAAAAAATTGATTCTGTTTCAGTAGTTTTTCCAATTACTGTGGTTTATTGATTGATATTGGGCTTTTAGCTTGAATTGTGCAGAGTTTAGGGATATGAAGCATTTGAAGATAGTCACAAAAAAAGACATCACAATGAGCAAAAATATCAATATAGGCCTAGATGGACCTTTCTATTGCAGGTTTTAAAGGGTTAAGATTAGTTAATAATAACAACAACAACAACAACAACAACAACAATAATAATAATAATAATAATAATAATAATAATNAATAATAACAACAACAACAACAACAACAACAACAATAATAATAATAATAATAATAATAATAATAATGAGTTTGCATTTGAGTACACTATGGGTGAAAATAATGTAGAACATCCAAATCATAAACAACAGTGCACCATTGCTGTAGCACCATTATTACTAACACAGAGCAGCAAATTGTACTGGTGTTATGACCAATAAAGATTCTTATGATATCATAGTGGAGCAGTGCAGTTGGACATTCGGTTTCACTTTCTGCATAGTGGAGAAAGCAGAGAATTTTGACTCGTTGCATCGCAGTGATGTCCTGCAAATAAAATATCATGTATAATGTAATATACTGTCATAAATGTCAGGCTAGATGAATAGTTGGGCTTCACTTTGGCTGGAGGATTGGACATGAGGCAACTGCAAAGAGTAACTACAACCTGAAACACAAAGTGAAACAACAGCATAACTGTAGAATCATGTGATTCTAAAATATATTCAAACAAATAAAATGTTGAAAACACATAGCCCTCCACCATGTCTAACATGTCTGTGAAACTGCATCGGCCTTCTAACAAACAGTGCTCACAAACCTGGCCTGCATCTGAACCTAATCCTAAATGACCCCTGTTGTAGTGTACTTTAAAATATGCTTGCAAAATACTCTTACTGCAGTACTGATGTTTTTCTGTTTGTGAGCAAGACTGTAATGTTGCCAAGATCTCCCTCATAGAAGTGGTGTCCTCAGTGGAGGAGGTGAATCCCCAAACCTCTACAAATATGGAAAAATACAGCAAAGGCCTCACTCTTTGCTTCTAAGTGCAAAGATAGTTTTAACTTTCTGTCTCTATCTTTGTCAGTCTCCTCTCTCTCTCTCTCTCCATCACGCCATCACAGAAATACACAATTTCTTTTAAACAAGAGACAACAGGGTTGTTCGTAAAGAGTTTTACAGTCTTGGGAAACCTCCGCGGTAGCATTCCTGCTGATAGTTCCCACCAGCTCTAATCCTGGCTCAGTACTTCTCTGACTCCTCCCCTCAGTAATACTCAGCTGAGACAAACAGGGCCTTTTCTTCCAGAGATTTAATGATGACTGCAGGCGGCAACCTCTGTTCCTGGCTGCTGCCCCTCAGAGATGGCAATATATTTGATAGGATTTAGTAACTGATCTAATAGTCCTCAACAGTCAACCTCAGGTTTTCCTGGCTGACCAATCAGAGGGGGCTTGTACTGGCCTGTTTCTGGACTTGGATCCATAGGTGGGAAGTCACACTGACCCTTTATTCCTCTGCTTCAGCTTTTAAATGAACCATGTGAATCTGCTGTCTGTTTACAAAAATTATAAGTCAGACACTAATGTCGCTTTTAAAGATTCTACTTTGGGGAAAATCCTTGAAGCATACCCAACGTTCAATGTACCTTTGAATGCTACAATAGCAGATACATTTTGCTCGAGTAGGTCATGGATTATCTTAATATTTGAAGCCCTTTGTATTCTCTGCTGCTGCCGTTAGTGTGTATTTCTAAGGCTTCACACCGAGAACTCTAAGCTTATTTGATTAAAGTGAGAGATTTAACTTGAATCCTTTACAATAGCAAACTTTGAGAGATTACTGAGTGTACTGACCTTCACTTGATGTTTAAGTGAAATATGCTCATTACAGGAGGTCAATCTTATTACACATACCCCCTTTATCTTGTCTAAGTGCTAAACTGCAGAAGAAACAGGAGCTGGAAAGGTGAGATTACAGCTTCTCATCATTGAGGGAACAGCCAAACAATGAGGAAAACTTATAAAATACGGTTATACCCTTTAGCTTTCTGCCAAAACAGGATTACTCCCATAAAGGACAAAGAGAAACTGAAAAGGGGGAGGAGAGACCAGCAGGTTCTCCCTGCAAATTGAGAGGTTTCTCAGGGGAGAACAAGCTACTGTCTGGGCTTGGAGTGCAGGAGATGATAGTGGAAGTCCTGCCAAGATCACCAGCGCTGCTCCTCCAAGGAAAAAGGCCACAGTGGCCAGTTCACAGCAGGATGGGGCAACCTCTCCACAGGGAGGAGCTACTGGAGAAGGTAGGTACTTCAGGTTATGTCCACATCATCTCAGACGAAACATTCAGACTTGAAAGGAATATACACTCAGGATGTTGTTTGATATCAGCTGAGCTTCTTATTGAAACCTAGCTCAGCGTTGATAATTGGTCACCCATATATCTGCACCACTGAGCAAATACGCTTGGCATTAAGTTAAGCATGGTTCATCTGGATCATGAAATGCCAAGTTTGAGTTTTTCTACATGAATGAAATGTGTTTCTCCTCTGCTGGCTAGTCCAAGCTGACATCTCTGTGAATAGAGAACACATGGCGATGCTGCTGAGACCTGCCATATAATCCTCCTGAGAGAAACGTTTTAGCATGTCGATATGTAAGACACCCCTTGGAGTGCAGATAAAATGTATAAGTATTGTGAAGTACCAGGATGTTGGTATGTATAACATGCACGCTCTGTGAAGGGTATTTCTTCCTCACCGCTAAGAAGATCTCTTTCTCTTTTATTGAGATATCACAGTAGGAAGAAATCCCCGAGAAAAAGTCTGGGAAAGGTCAAGAGCCTTGCAGGGACAGAAAAAAAAAAGACAATTTTTCATTCATGATTGATGATGATCCGCCTGCAAAGTACCATGGCTCAGTGTGTGGAACAGACACAGAGAGGTCACACACACGAGGATGAGTGTGAAAAACGCTCCTTCACTCCCACGCACCATCACTTAGACACACACACACACAAGACCACACAGTAGGCAAACTGTTGGCGGATATAACCATGAAGTATTAGTGGTTAACAGAAGGTCAGAAAGTTCCAAATCTTCAAAAATAAGTAATTAAACAGATTAATGCCACAAATTGTAAAGCTGCACGACTTACAGTAGTACACCTTTACCTCAGTGAGAACATTCTTCATGATTATCATATAATTTTCAGCTTTCTATTGCTGATTGATCAAACACTAGTAAGTAGCTGATGCATCATTGTCATAAAAATACACTGCGTCAGGACAAACTTGGTTGACACATGGTGATGCATTTTAGGCTTCATGGAGCAGCAAGTAAATTTATCTGCAGACAAGCTAAGTCCACTTTCCCATACAGAAATGCTCCCTATAGACTCACTTAAGGTCAGGGATAAGTTTAAGGTGAGGATGATTTGAAACCTTCTCAGTTTTAATCGATAGAAAAACTACCCGGGTAGAGAGAATAAGTAGATATAGCAAGGTTAAACACACAAAGTGCACATGTAATGTTTTTTCAGTTTTTCCTAATTTTTATAGTGTAATATAGTAGGAGTTTGTGTTGAGCATGGTTAAAGTTGCAAAACCTGAAATTGGCGCCTACAAAAATGCATCCAATAAGACAAACCCATACAGCAACTGCCCTGAAAGCTAAAAGCTTTGTTTTTGATTGGTCTACTGATTACACCCATCAAACAGGAAGCTAGTGAACCACTGTTTGGCCAGCATGTGTGTTTTGCTGTCTGTGTTAGTGCTTTTCCACCACAATTCCAGGTTCATGAAGGTGAAACAACTGAATCAGTTCCAGAAGTTACACCAATTTTTCTTTTTTTTTTTTTTTAAGATCAGTTAAAACAAGTTCAAGTTTATTATTTGTCCCCAAAAGGGCAATTGGGTGTGCAGCATAGTGTACATAAAACATAAGTCAACATATAAAAACCCCTAAATTCATAAGTACATAAAAATATATCTAAAAATACATCAATCGAAGCCCTCCTAAAACTCCAACAAGTGCACTCATAAACTAGCCAAGAAGCTGAAGGACCTCTGAGATGACAGCAAGTATACAAGTAAATAGATGTGTACAATCTAAACATAGCATCAGTCCCAAAAATAACCATAAAATCTATTTTGGTCTACAGCCGCAAGCAACAACAAGCAAGAGGGCGGACCGCCTTGTTTACCTGTAAGCTTTAATCATCTTATTAAAGGTATTTACTTCAGTCTAAAGGAGTTAAATGATCTACATATTCACTTTGATTTCTCCACTGTTTTTCACTTTTGCAGAGGTAGAATAATACACGATCACTTATGATGTCGTCACGGCTCTCACATGAGGTCCTGCTATTTTCTGGTTCTGATTGCAGACCAACTTTTTTTTTTTTGGTTCCCTTTTTTCTAGTTTAGTCAAATACAAATCTTAAAGGTCCACAAAGAAAATTTCCAGTAAGACAAAGATCCGTTTCTTAAGGTCAGTCAAGCTATGGTCGGATTGGGATCCTAATTTTTACTGGGAATTTAGGGTGTCCAGTGGGGTGTCAACTCATTGTTGTCATGGAGATGACGGACGCTGAATGTGATTGGACCAAACCAAAGCAGAGTAGACATTTTCACACAGACAGTGGAAGAGTTGGACATTTGGTTTCACTTTCTCTGCTGCTTACAGTGGAGAAAGAGGAGAATTTTGACATGTTGTGTCACAGCGATGTCTCGCAGATAATACAAATAATACATATGAAAAGTATAATTTGCTCAGATNGTTGTGTCACAGCGATGTCTCGCAGATAATACAAATAATACATATGAAAAGTATAATTTGCTCAGATTCTGGAGAAAGTTGTGGTTCGGTGGACTTTGAAGATGACTGTCCTCAAGGCCTTAAGAGACAGCACCTAAAACATCCTGGTGTCACTCTGTGTACAGCGAGATGCAGCAATGAAAACAGAATTGGATCAATGGGCTTTTGTTTGTTAAAACATTACAAATGTTCCAGACTCTAAATGAAAATCAGAACATGTATATCTGTATATTATGTCTCTTTAATCTGTTTCAGTGTTCCACCTTGACCTTTTCTTTGACTTCACAGCCTGACACATCCAAGGCAACAGCAACTTTAACACATCTGTTTACCATTTCATCACTCCATACTGCACAGGTCTCACAAGACTGATGATTTATTACTTGTCTCATGTAGAATATGTAATATTCCACATTTAGCCCTGCTTACTCCACTGTGAATAACATTGTCATAACTCATACATGTTAAAAAGAGCCAGCCTTTATTTCATTTACATGCTATATATGACCTATTTCTGTGATACCAGCAGAGACATACGAAGCTAGATGTTGTAAAAAAAAAAAAAAAAAAAAAACATGCTGCATAAAAATCATGTTGATGAATCTAAATTTAATTCTGCCTGATATGGGTTTTACAATTAAACCTTCCCCAGACTAATAAGACGGTTATAGTACTGACATCATAACAGCCCTCTCATTTCAGGATGCCCATGACAGATGCTGTGATAAATGTTTCTGTATAAATTGATGCAGAATAAATCTCTTGGCAAACAAGACAGTCATAAACAGCTTGTTGCCTGCTGAGTGCTTATTTGCATTGAGCAGACAGGGAATTATTAAAGTACTCCTTCAGGATCCGTAACTCCTTGTCATAGGATTGCAGAGGGGAAAAAAAAAAAAACAAAAAGTGATATGCTGGCCAAGCTTTTCTTCCTTCCTTCCAACATAGATGACCTTTTTTCCACCTTGTTTGATTATTCCAGGAAATAGGCAGGTTGATTGTAAAAGGCTTCACATGTGCGCTTCACCTGCCTGGTTAGGACTGGGTAGGAATGTTAACAAGCTTAGCTGCTGATGCATATTCATAGGACACTGTAGGAAGAGTGATGAGCCTGCCAGTGGTATTATAACATAACCTTGATCATAGATAAACTTTATATAATGAAAGGGAATCTCCTAAAGAGGTCATGCATGGAATGAAAGCTGCTGAGCAAAGTTCTCCCTCAGGTAATTATAAGAAGATATAAATGACTGTGTGCAGAACATTTGCATTGCTACAGATAGAGGATTATGATGACATGGAAGATGCTTTCCGTTCCATTGCGTCTTAGCCTCATTTGAAGCGTTCATGTTAAGTTACTTCATCCTGCTTCTGCATACACGTTCAGTTTGTGGTCTTTCTGAATGCATGGACAAATGAATAAATGAGCCAGATTAAATGAGTCGAAATTACAGATTAAACAGGCAGTATACAAGAGATCCTTTGTGCTCTAATTAAACTCATTTTTCATGTTGTCATATTTTCTGTCTTTGTCCCTATGCATTGCACCAAACATTAATAACAAAACGTAACAGGAACAGAAAGGAACAAAGAGAGAAATTAATCTACAACAATGGTTATAAAACTTTCACTGCCATCTCCCTTTTGGAAGCAGAAGAACTTTCATGCCACATGTAGTCATTGTGATCAGATCTCAGTCAAAACTAGACTCTGCTCTTATTAATAAAGTTATTTTGAATCAAGAGTTGCAACTTGAGGTAAATGGGAACCTGCACCTGGAATGTTGACAGTAATGATAATAACAATAATTTTTATTCTCATAAGACCCCGCTTGGAGTAAGTGAGAAGGCCAACACATACAGAATTAATGAAAAAGAATTAATGAAAAAGAAACAACCAAGAATACATATCTTCACCTCTTCACATAATACAGGCAATAAGAAAATAAATATTACATACGTCTAAATGTCACTATAATTTCTTCACAAAATTTTACTAAATTACGCTGAATTAGGATATCTTTAGAATTACATAACTTATTCATCTTGTATACGTTTGGTCTTACCCTAGTACAGGCAGGTATTTTCAAATTAAATAATAATTCAAATTTTCAAATTAAATTTCAAAGTAAAGTGCATTCAAACAAATAATGAAATTCATCACCCAATTTCCCCAAATTACAAAGTGTACATAAACGACTGGCATATTCAGTGCTGTAGAATCTACCTGTAACCACTGGTATTCCACATCTGAACATCGCTAAATAACGCCACAAATCGTCATTTAAAGTGCAAAGATAGTTTTCCAGTTGAAGTGTGTGTAAATATTCTGTAATTTGTACAGAGATTGTTGTTAAATATTTCAGTTTTCCAGCTTTGCCTCAGTAAGTCAGATATTCTCATCTCAACAGCTGCTTTAATATACCTGTCATTTACCACACCCGTACATTCCCACAAATAAGAAAATCCTGTATCATCAAATATTTGCTTTAACTTCTCAATCCACCGTGGTTTAAGNCCACAAATAAGAAAATCCTGTATCATCAAATATTTGCTTTAACTTCTCAATCCACCGTGGTTTAAGCACTTCCTAATCATATAGGGTTTTCAGTAACATAAACAAAAGGAAGGATAATTTACTTCTTCTACCATTTAGTAATCTACACCAAAAACCAATCATCCTACATTCAACTTATTTTTTCAATTTAAATCTACCAACTTCTCCATATATGGCACAATTTGCAGCATTTTAATTTAACTTAAGTATCTTTTTAGAAAGCAAGGAGGAAACACAACGACTCGCCTGCTGAGATCCAATCACAATGCAGACAGAATCCAGCTAACAAGAACGCTTTTAAATGCACATCCTGTCATTGGATGTCATTATCCAGATAACATGTCAGGATTCAGAGATCGCATTTTAATCAAGATGTAAAACCCTTATCGTTGTCTTCTTTGCTAAATAGCGCTGCTAACTTAAAAGCGCTACATAAAACAGGTTATATCAACTTTAGTTCCACTCCACTTTTTGCTCCCCAGTCACGCATGTCCCCTCATAGCATATCTACGCACCTAGGGAGCATACCACACAGTTTGAGAACCACTAATCTGAAATAAATGCATCTGTTGTCAGTCAGGTACAAATAGCACAGATACAGTCAGGAACTTTTGGGCTAAAAGCATTCCTGCCTGTCAGCACACCGCAAAATGATTCACACAAAGCAATCACACTTCCTTCCTACACACTGAGGAAGCTATCAACCTCGATGACCAGAGCAGTTACACACACACACACACATACACAGGTGGCCAATAAACAAAAAGCCACTGATGACTTTTCCAAATGGCTCAACATCACCAGGTACTGCTTAGTATAGGAAACAAATGCCTCAAAAAGCTCTTAAGAGCCAATAATCATCTTTGCCTGGGATAATGGGTGCATATTTTGGGCCGGTTGACAGGCTGGAGGGGCCTGATGTGAAAGTTAATGGGCTGGCCCATTGTGCCACTTCCTGGTGAGAAAACTCCCATAGGGCTTAGAGTGGGTGCTCTTATCTGGTTGGGCTGGAGGCAGAAGCAGGAAGTGACCTCACCCCCAAAACTGGCTTGATAACAAACTTCCACTAGCGTGCCAGCTAAATCTGCTGTAAGACCTCAGCTCTGGATAATCATAGTTCATGGAGCTCGTGCTCTAAGAATAGAAAATGTTGTAATCTCTGGGAGGGAGGGTGTTTCGTTCAGAAAGGCACTAATGATTTTTGATGAAGAAAAGGGAATTTAAAATAAAGAGGTAGTGATAATTTTAATAGAACAGTTTCCCTTTCTGCTTGCTTTGAATACTAAACCACAGATGATTCTTATTAGAGATACAGTTTATTCTAAAATTGGATGTCTGCTTAATGGTCTAAAGGCTGGTTAATGCTTAAAGGATCATACTGGCCATTTTGCATGTTTGAGCCTAATATATTCAATTTTCATACACGTAATGTTACTGACAATCATTTCCCAAAGCATACTACTAGAATGATGAATTAAAAATGTTTTTCCTACCTTCTAGACCACGACTGGTTTCAGTTCATTCTGGTACACTATTAAAATCAACTTGTTGATACTTGAAACGTTCTTGGGATAGGTACTCCATCATCACCAACAAAACGTGTATTCAGGTTTTTTTGAAGTTTCATTATTTTAGCGTTTAAGCACAATAAAAAGCGTGGAGTGGATGTATGCCTCCACCGGGGAATATAGTCCCAAAAGAAGACCTGCGTTNTAAAAAGCGTGGAGTGGATGTATGCCTCCACCGGGGAATATAGTCCCAAAAGAAGACCTGCGTTTAGTGAAAAATTTAAACGACCATGACTTCATAAGGCTGCGTAACTACATGGATTTTTAAGGTGGGTGTATCACTTGAATATTTGATTTTGAAAGATTAAGAGATTTTGCAAAATATCAGGAAAGCTGAAATACGGTTTTATCCTTTGGGAGATGATTGTCAATAACCTTATATGTATGAAAATTTAATATATTAGGCTCAAACATGCAAAATGGGTGGTATGGTCTGCAAAGCAGATGTAAAAGTGGACGTCTCTGAAACCGACCATTAGCCTCTCCTGGCATTCATGCTTCTTCCGCATTCATGATGACCATGTACTTAAACGGTGGCACTGTAGATTAACAATATTTGGTTAGTAGCTCAAAAACCTGAAAACAAAGCTAGGGAAACAGAAGTAGTTTCTGGTTCATTTACCATCAACAAAACATGGAGACAGTGATTAATAAAGAGGAGAAATTTCTGTTACTTGCACTGGCTGCAAGATGCTTTCCTCCATACCTCTTTGTATCTCTGTTATAGCATAAACATATAGCATATAAATTGGCCAGTAGTGGATGAGTCTCATAATGTGAAATAATTTTAATCAAAGATCTGATCACGATTCTCTCACAATTGTTAATTTTCATCTACATCAGCCCAAAATCGCTGCATAGGACCCTGATCATGACAACTCCGCTTGTACATTGAAGCAGTTTAACTGAGTTTCAGTCAGTTTTACTTTGGCAATTTTCTACAAATGGCAATTTGTAGAAACCCAGTAATACAGCCATCAACACAAAATAAGCAGAACAACCAGTAACACATCCAGGAGAACAGAATAAACTCAAGCTTCACAATTTTTATTTGGTGGAAAATTGATGTCAAAATTCTGTGCAAACAATTTCCCTGGGCAAAGAAGGAAGTTATCAGTTCAGTTCAATTTCTCCAAACACCCACTCAAAAAAAAAAAAAAAAAAAAAAAAAAATCTAATGCTCATCCAAAAAATTACTCCAGACGTTCTAAATTAACTTTGCAGGGTTTGGCTTGAGGATCTACCATCAATAGCTCCCCATCAATGGTTATAGAAACAAGTTTGCAAACAGGAAGCTGGATCTTTGGTTCTTTTATTCTCTTCAATAATCACCTTACAATTGAATTGCAAGAACCCTACAGACGGCTGATCAGGCATCGCAGTCTAAGACTCATCTCATGTAAGTGTCACGCCTAACCAAGAATCTTCCTCACACTGTCCATCTCTCAGCTCCCTCTCATGTCCCTGTCCACACTCTACTGTGAAATGAAGGCAAAAAATGTAAGAAAACCCACAAGAAATATCCAGTAAAATGGTTTTCATTATCACTGCTTTGGAAGAATCTTTAAAAAAAATAATCTTTTTTCAAAGGTTAACAATGTTCAGACTGAATGGTTTTGTGTGAATGGGGCTCTTGAAGGAACTATTATGTGTTCTTTGTTACAAAAGTGTCATAACTGGGCATGAGGTGATGGATTGGCCGTGAGCAGAAGTGTTCTCACTGAAAAATAAAGCTCTCCTGCTTGGTGTGAAATGATCTCCCTCTCCTGCTCACAGGTGATAAACTCTGGCTTATTATATCACTTTCTGACTAGATGACAGCTCGTATCTGTCTGTCAGTGAGACAGAAACGAAAGGAAAACAACCTGACAATGAAATAAAACTATCTCTGGAAGCCAGCTGTAGAAATACACACATTAGTTGTTTTTATCCCCTTTTGATGTGAAATTTGAATCTTGATCTTGATTGAATGTTTCTATCCAGGTCAACGTCTGTAGCATCCATGACAAAATAAAATATATGGGTGTTTTTACATGTAGCTTAGTTTCGGAACCCTGGCGTGTTTCCCGCTTAAGTTTGCTTCGTTTGGTCATATGTGAACACAGCAATGGAACTGAGGTTTGCACCAAAATTGTCTTTGGTTGTTGTTCAGGTGTTTAGCCCTCCTTGATAAAAAATTATCTGTTAGTTTTAAATAAAGCATGATAGGTTGGTCAAGGAGAGCCAGTGAAGGTCACACACTCACACACATTCACCTATGCACTAAATATTATCTGTCAGTTGCTAGATTAAATTGCATATATATAAAAAATGGTTATGCCAATCATGGCATATACCACAATTATATATGAAGACAGAAAAAAAAAAGAAAAAAGTTTGCATCACAATGATCAAACCAAGACCTGGAGGGCGTGGTCTCAGTGGTCCGATGCTGATCAATCTGTGGAGCAGTTTGTTTGTGGTGTCAGTATGATCCACTCGTCCCAAACCAACTATGAGACAATCAACCGATCTATTGATTAATTCGGAAGTGGACAGGCTACATGTCAGAAAATGTCGTTAAGAGTTTTTCATGCCATTTTATGAATTTATCTTTCTCACATACAAGCATGTACGTTTTGACCGCTTGAACAAAGAAAAGATGCAATGACAAACTATTTTCACAGCAAAAACCTTCTTCTTTGCAAGATAACAAATGCCTATGAGGTGTGGAATCAGATGTTTGGTTCACAGACTGGATGGATTTTGTTCACAGTTGCTGTCAGATGTTCTTTTGAAAAGTAGCAAGGATGAAAAAAGATCTTTGGTCAGAAAAATCGATTGCTGTCATTTGATTGGTGGATGGAGTTTTTTTCTTGAGACTGAAAAAAGGCTTTGACTGACTGGCAGGATTGCATTTACAATCTGTCTACGTGCAGCTGGAATCACGATCACTGTCGCTATAACCTTTTGCCTCCATCTCCAGAGTGACTGAGATCTCCATGACAACGCAAATGAATAGCAAGCGCCTTTACTGGAAGTGACACGTTAATAAAGTGTAGCCCCGAGAGGAGCTGTAATCACACTTCAATTAGTTTTCCTTCTCTCTTGAATTCCTCTCCATCTGCACATCCCTGTGCTTTTAATATTACTGTTCGTCTGAGCAGAAGCCATAAGATCAAAGATTCTGCAGCTGCTCTGCAGGTCAGCGTGTTAAACCTTCACACCGCCAGCAGCTCCGAGTGACTCTGATCTTCCTCATTAAGATCTGATAAACTATAAAGTTCATAAGCAGCGAGCAAGTGGTGATTTTTGATGTAATATTGTTAAGTTATGTAATGTCTCAGCATGCATGAGGACAGTAATCAAACAAGCTGTACTATACTCTACTAATTGTTTGATTCTAAGATATTTCCTAAATCTAAAAATTAATCTAGAAATTAAGAATGCCTTATTATTATTTTTCCATTTCTGTCAAAAATTGGAGGTAAACCAATGGCACAGGAAAAAAAAGCAATTATTTGTATGGCATCATTCAGACACAAAGGCAATTCAAAGTGCTTTGCACTGATATTAAAAGGCATAAAATTTAGAAAAAAGTAAAAGAAATAAAAAAATAAATAGGATCAATAAAAATAGTAAAGATAAAATTTTTAAACAATCAAATTGAAAACTTAAAATCGGAAAGAAGTGCTACAGTGCAGAGAAATGCCCTGAAATCTACTAAAAGGCAGTGATGAACGGAAACATTTCCAGCTCTGATTTGAAAGTTTAGCAAGGAGGCTGACCTTTGACTTCCTGGAAGTTTGTTCTAAATAACTGAGAAACAAAGAAACTAAATGCTGCTTCTGACTGCTTAGTTCTGATACAAGGAACAGAAAGCAGACTAGTGCCAGATGATCTCAAAGGTCTAGAAGGTTCAGGACACAAAAGCAGATCTGAGCTGTATCTTGGCTCTGAACCATTTAGCACTTTGTAAACCAGCAGTAATTTAAACTCTATTCTTTGGCCGGTGAAGGGATCTAAGCAGCGGGATAATGTGCTGTTTTTTTTTTTTTTTTTTTTTTTGCTCTTAGTTAGAACTCCAGCACAGTATTTTGGATGAGCTGAAGCTGTCTGACAGCTTGTTTCAGGAAGCCTGTTAATGCACCGTTACAGTAGTCGCAGAATAAAAGTTCAACAATTTTTACTGATGACCAGACAAGGAATACAGTTCAAATAAAGCTAGTAACGCAGGTTGGATTTAGAGGCTGGGTCACTACCCATAAAGAGAGAATAAGAGGCAAACGGTCCAAAGCAGCAAGATGGAAACTCAGCTGTATCTAATCTGGTACATTCTGGCAACCATACAGATACAGGTAACACAGAAAGCTGGAATGCTGGAGAAAACTCCTGAGGTGATCTGGGAAAGAGTGAAGGAAAGCAGCTGGTATTTATGCTGTGGCGCTGATGAGCAGAATTGGCAGCAGGTGTGGGAGTCAGGTGACCAGGTAGACGTGGGAAACTCAGGTGGGACAACAGGGGAATGGCAGGCTATGGCAAGTCAAACGAATTACAGACAGGAAACAAGCAAATGAAAAGAAGAAATAGATTAAATATGTCTGACCTGAAGGTCACCATGACAAGAACAAATTCTGTATTATAGAATAGTAATCAACAGTCTTGAAAAATGTTTTCTTTTCCAAAAAAAAAAAAAATCTAACCCCATACCATACCCTGAAAAAACAGAAAAATAATAAGATTAATTCTTTAAAAAAAAAAAAAAAATGAAAATGAAAAAATCTCCTTCACTTGACTTTTCCACTTGATTGTCATATGATGCATTTTTAATTGAATCTTTCATAGTTGCTCTGCTGTTTACAAGCTTGGCAGAAATGGCAAAAGTTTCATCAGCCAAAATGAAATGAGTTAATTAAATTAGTTGCCTCACAGAAGGATTATTATAGTTGTTGGCGACACAGCTGTATGGTGGCAAATGAAAGCCAAATTCAATAAAAATTAAAACTGGGCGTACCCTGGTTTTCAATGAACAGTGGCCCCATGTGACCCTGCCCAGAATAAACAGGTATGGATGGATGGATGGATGGATGGATGGATGGATGGATGGCAAAAACTTTATCAAACCCTCAACATTATCCTTTTATGCCACTTCCCATCTGCTAGACAGATAAAGAAATCTCAGGCTAAACAATCATATTCTTGAACGTCCTGTTGAAGTGGATGCATCTTGACACCACGACACTGAGGGTACATAGTTCGACCTCCTGCTTCCTTCAAAACACAGCCTGTCCAGGTAAATCAAGGTAAAATCTATTATTCTGCGTGCTCTTCATAAAACCCACTTCAGACATGAAAAGGATCTGACAGGCTGCTGAGGTATTTTTAAGCCTTCGGATAAGTGAGAAAATAACAGCAGTTAATCTGTCAGTTAAGTTCCGGCCCATTTCAGCTCTTTGTTGTTTCATGTCATGCTTGAGATGCAAAGAAATTTTATGACAAATTGAACTTTAAAGGGCTTTTTTCTTATGTCACATAATCTGTAATGCAGCCTGCTGAAGTAAACAAAGATAAGACACCCCCTGCCTCCACTTTTATATATAATCATGATCACCTTTGAAGTCAACCTAAAATAATAATGATGCTTATTTCTACCTACCAATTGAAATAATTTTCTCACTGCCCCTTTGTTCAGTGTTTGTTTAGCATTTATGAGCAAAAGTTCTGTAGCTGACTTTAAATTTGACTTTTAAAATCCAGGGAGAGTCATGACGTAACTACAAATTTCATTTTCTCAGGAGGGAAACCAGAAGGATGTCTCAGCAGTATATTGATGATTCCAAAAATAGATATGCAGGAAATTTATCATTCAGATCTTTCAGTTTTATTGTTAATCTACAATGTTATAAAATGTTTTTTGATAGAAATTGATACTTTTATTCACAAGATGGCATCAAAGTGATTTAAATGTAAAGTCAAGACATGAATAATGTTGCAAATGATAATTACTAACAGCAATTTCATCTATTTATTGCCTTAATCTGAGTGTAATCAAAATTTTAATGTGCATATAAACATATCGACTCTTATAGGGAATACTGACAATGAGTACTTTTACTTTGAATACCTCAGTACATTCAGAGGTGTGGAGTTAACGTCTTCCATTTACTCCATTACATTTACTTAAGTATATTTTTTCACAAAATTGTACTTTACTGAGTAGTTTTATTGCAGGATACTTTTAACTCATACTTGAGTATATTTATGAAGAAAAAAAATATTTTTCTCCTTTAAGTTTGGTCGCACTCTTTGCGTTACTTTTGATTTCACTATTTGAATTCAGTCACGTTCAGTTTTTCTCTTATTGTCAGACACTACACTGTCTGCTTCAGCTCTGAAGTAGCCACGCCCCCACCCTCCGTTTCCATGGTTTCACCTGGAGCAGAACAGTCATGGTGAATCAGCAGTGGGAGGTTTAGAAGAGGCACATCCCTGGCCACACATTTAAATGCTATTTTCTTTTCAGTCTACCAAAACCAGCAGCTACATAACGCGTTGCGTCTTTGTCTTGCTAAAAATGTGACATTTCAGCTTTTAAGAATCAACATGGAAGTTGAGGAAATGTGGCAATAAACTGCAACATTAGCTACTTAACTAGCTGCTGCTGCTAATGCTAACTCAAGTTTTCCTGTTCTATTCTGAGTAAATTCATGAAGCTAACCTAGCTAACTGTCTTAACTAACTGCTGCTGCTAATGCTAATTCAAGTTTTCCTATTCTATTTTGAGTAAATTCATGAAGCTAACCTAGCTAACTGTCTTGGGGCCAGGCCAGAAATGTCATGATTTATTATGTGGTAAATATCTGATTTATTACTGTCTACTGTTTCTTTATATGATATGATTTGGATCGTATTAGAAGCTACATATGGCTACTTTGCATTTTTTTTTCCTCAGATGAGCACTTTATAACTTGTTGATTATTCTGTAAGCTTGATCAAAGTTACTCACTACTCAAGTAATCGTTTTAAGAGATACTTTCTTACTCTCACTCAAGTCATTATTTTGGTGACTACTCTTACTTATACTTGAGTCACTATTATCATAAAGTAACAATACTTTTACTCGAATACAGTTTCTGGCTACTCTACCCACATCTGAGTACATTTTACAAAGCTTATTTACTTTTAGTTAATTGAGGTATTAATGCTTAGACTTAATTAAAGGATTTGAATACTTCTTTGACCACTCACACACAAACACACACACACACACACACACACACACACACACACATACATACACACACACACACCTGTATCAGTACATTCTGTTTGTATTTCAGACTTCTTTCATCTTAAAAGTCCCACTCGGGGAGACCTGACAAACCTTCAGAGCTGCGTTCAGGTTTGACAGCTGAGTGTAGAATGAATAGCAACATTGTGTGTGAACAATGCTTGACAAGCATGGCTGGTGGCATAAAAGCAGGAAGCTGGCATAGCGAGCAAAGGTAAACAGCGGTGATGTTTCCTCCTCTGTGCTCTGACATGGCTGCATTGTTCTCACCACAGTAGCTGTATTACTCTGAGTTTTCCTGCGCTGTATAGACTTAGTGGCGATAATAACAGCTGCTTCCACATAATAGGAGCTGCTGTATAGAGGCCAGTAGGTTTCCCACATAATCAATAAAGAATAATATCCTTCCTCATCTTGTGTGGATGGGTTTTATGTTTTCTGTGCACGGTGAATCAAAGGAAATACCATTAGTTTTGACATGAACTATAATATAATGTAAAGATGGACTCTAGAGTTAACCATCTCCAAAAAATGGGAAAGTTTCCACTCTGACTTTTAAGCAATATGTAATTAATCAATGAATTATTGGTACTAATTAAAACATTATCAAACCCTCAACATTGTTGTTTTTTACTACTTTCTATCACGACGTTAAGAGTACACCATTTCTCTCACTCTTTTTATGATTCAACTCATTTTGGAATGAATGCTTGACACACACATCACACACACACTTCAGTTTCCTGGAGGAATCAATAAGTCATCCTGTATATGATGGAGCAAAGCTGTTCTGCTGGTAGCTGCACATCCATTCGTTGCCTGCAGGGTGCGCTCTGTTTGTAGCATTTTGTCCTGAATTTGGTGAATCTAACAGATTAAAGAAACATGGGCCCAGATTCATAAACCGTAGCACATGATCTACCGCATTGCTATACCTGTTAGCAATATATTTTAGCATTTGACTTAAAGAGGCATTACTGTGATATTTCCTTATTTACATGTCACCGTAGCTGTTCATAAAACAAACCCATATGCTAAAATTAAGTCCTGCTTCATTCCGGTGGTAAATTTCAGTGGTATGAAATCTGGGCGAAGTTTAAAACTGTATTGGCCTCACATGTGTTAGTGATCAATAACTTTGATAGATAAACTCACTCAGCTGTTCAGCCAGTTTTTAAAAGGTGCGTTTTAGTGTCAGTGTCAGTCTTTAGTGTGTCAAGTCTTTTAAAACGAGGATCTATAAAGCAAAATGTATGTTTCCTTTGCCCATTTATCGCTTTAAAACCAGATGAATCAGGATAAATGGTGGCTGGTAAATATGCAGCAGCTCATTAACACGCTGATTGTCATTGGTTTTTACCTGTCACACCTCACAGCAACACTACCTTCACGTGACAGCGGTGCACTGATTATCGTAGCAGAAGTTTTATGAATGAGCTTCAATCATCATGGCACGCAGTTAGGTCAACGCTACACTCATGCGCTATTTTTTATGAATCTGCCCCATTGAGTTTAAAGCAGCTGAGTTTGTGGCCTAGAAGGTTTTTTTTGCGTCCTTCCTGGTGCCCTTTAGAGGCTCAGCATGCACATACGTTTCAAATTCTCAGGTATGTGACACACATACATAACAGACACAGGGCCAAAGACACATTAATGTACACACTATAACTTAAAGGCACAAACAAGTACACACAGACATACACATTCATAGAAAAACATAATAAGACAAGTGATTTGTTTGTTTTTGGATGACTCAAGATGGACGATAGCATACACCAACAGGATCCTAGTCTTCTCAGTAGTGTTATTGTCTGTAGTTCAGTTTCTTGATGAGGTTAATCTCCAGGCATTTGTATGACTGTGAGGTGTGTTTTTCATGTGTAATTCCACAGCCATCTCCTGGATTTTCTGGGCATTAAGCTGTTCCGCTGACACCAATCAGCAAAGCGCTTGATTAGCCTCGTGTATTCACCTTTATCTCCATCAGAGATTCCGCCAACCCTGACAATTTCTGAATGTGACAGCTTCAGCTATTGTGATTACCTTCTGATGTGTAAAAATGAAACCACAAGTGCAACCAGTGCTACGTGCTGGTTTACTGGACACCTGATAGAAAATATCAACTAAACGCTGATGAGGGCACTACAAACCTGAAATGATTATTTTGCATATAAAGGGATATTCAGTCAGAGAAGTCACTGGCATTTGACAGGAAATCAAACAGATAAAAATGAGGTTCCCTTGGCAACTAACAAACGATCTCTCACTCTGCTTATCAACTGAACTGAAAGAAAAAAGAGAAAATAATGTACACAAGACAATGCTTTTGATTGGTCTGTTGCAGAAAGATCACAATCAGATAAAGCAAAAGTAAAATGTTTGCCTTTATCTTGTGCTTAAATCCATATTTCTGTTTATGACTCACACGTTTGCATTACATAATAAAAGTGGCATGAATGCTTTGGGTGCCATGGGGCCTAACGGCATTTCGCTCCTGTATTTATTTCACACAAATAAATCATGTATGGTAACACATTGTAGTCGCCATGGAAACGCTTTACTTATACCCTCTCCACCGAGATCAGACATGTCTGGCAGACAGGTGAGGATGACAACACCCAAGTGCCACACTTGCATCATGTCTTTGTTTTAAAATCCTCACCTAGGAATAGCATTTGGCTCTTAAACTGCACTTCCCCTGCAGCTTCTGCTAATATTAGAGCCCTGGGATTAGCAAAGGTGCTAGACAGGAGCCAAAAACAAACCTTCTCACACACCTCGCTGTCTGTCATCTTCCTGTTATGATCAAACACATTCAGAGTGCGATTCTGGCCCTCAGGTTATTGCTGCTGGTATGCAATACCGTTCAGCGTCAGAGTTTAGACGTGTCAGAGCACCTTCTTACCGGTAAGCAGAAAGGTGCTGAACCAGACATTAAACTATGGAAAGCCAAACGCGCCAAAATTAAAATGATATTATGAAATAAGTATAACTCTATGCAAAAATACCAATAAATTATGAAATAATTAAAATAAATATAAAATAATAAACAATTCTAGTATTTACTGCTCCAGTAGTATGTTTTGTAAAATGGTTGGCAGAGGTTTAATATGTATGCAGGTACTATTTTTGGGCTCAAACATGCAAAATCACTGATATGGTCCTTTGAGAGACTTTTGACATTTCCTACTGTAAATCCCATGCAGTTGAGTTTATCTCTAAAAAAAAATGCAAAACATAAGATAGGCCCAGTTCATTTTATTAATTTTCATTCATGCCCTCCTTCTGTAGCCACAATTAGTACATTTACATGCACTTTTATTTTAATCTGATTAAGGTAATAAGTCAAATGTTTCACATGCAATGTAAACACCATAATCAGATTGAAATTGGCATCAACTGATCCATCAGGTCTGAATTTGCATGAAAATTCTGTGCATGCATTATCTCCCTTGGTATACTTCCTCTAGTGAGACTGCAAAGAATCAAGTCAGTGTTTGGCAAATGAGCAAATGACAGAATCCTATTAATACCATCATTTATAGGTGTTCATGTGTACATCTTACTCCACAATCACAATACAGGTGAAAATCAGAGTCTGTGTGCATGTGAACATACTGAATGTCTCACAGAGCTTTAGGGATCCACGCAGCAAGACTTCCAAACCAGCTCAAGCTCTTTAAGAAGAGGAATAAACCTAAAAATGGATGAGCATGTAAGGAGAGAATAGACAAAATCTCACGAGAGCCAATTCAAAGTGAGATCGCCTCTTCTTGACTCCTTGAACAGTCAAGTGTGATATCAGAGCAGTAGGTGGGGATGCAGGAAATTACACTGAAAGAAAACAAAGCTGAGCAATAAAATAAGATGCATAATACAAGCATGGAGTCATTATCCAGCAACAGGATCTTAAGACCGCAATGATCTGATCCAGAGTTTGCTAGCAAAGCCTACATTTCACAGAGGTATCAGAATGCTGCCCAGAGAGGCTTTAAACCACCAAGTTCATGATGTGAACCACAGTGATGCACTTAAATGAGGAGTTATGTATCCATTAGCATGAGGTCAATTGTTTCTGCATGATTTTTGTGGAAAGTCTCTCTAGTTTCATTATCATTGACCTTCAGTGTCAGTTGAAACCACTGGAAATCAAGAGCTATTGAGATCCGCACTACTCATGAAGTGGAATGGAGCCCCATTACAGACTATTCAGATGGTAATTGTGAAGGCCAAATAACAGAGAGTTATATATCGGTGACTAGTCTCAGAAATCACTGGTGGGGGATCCTGTAACTATTAACTCGTGCAATCAGAGTCATACTGTTCACAATCAGGCCCATTCTATCAATCAGAGCCGTGTTTGACACATGATGCATTAGCATTTAGATTCTGCCGACACCCCATAAAGTGACACATTGAAAAACTGAAAAATTTATATATTTAAAAAAAAAAAATGATGATGATAATGATGACTGAAATTTGCCATCAAGGCAAACTGCACAACTTTTTTGTAGCCTTGAAAATGAATTCATGATGAAAATCATCTTCATTTCAGAAATCATCTTTCAATTTATAGCTATTGTCTAACCATACAATAACATCTAAAAAATTGAATAGCTAAAATAATAAAGCATGTTTTTTTTTGTTTGTTTGTTTGTTTGTTTTTTAATTAATCTTTTTTATTGGGAATACATGAAATACAGAAATATACAAATACACATCTTTTCCAATTTTGCTGTTAAATGAATATCTCCAGGGGCCTCAACAAAGGACCCCACCCACCCAGAAAGAGGAACAGCAGAACATTGTCTCTATTTAAAGTATTCACATCATTAAATCCTGGATTACATCTTTATAACAATTATTGTGATATTTCATGCCACACCCTTGTAATGAATATATATCTATATCTATCTATCTATCTATCTATCTATCTATCTATCTATCTATCTATCTATCTATCTATGAACAGATGAAGGAGATTAAAAAGCGAATACAAGCAAATTTGACTCCCATCCAAACCGCAACTACATATTAAGTTTTGGTTTGTTTTGGCTTGCCCTGATGGCAGCCATATCAAACACTTATTGCTGCAACACACTATAAAAAAGAAAAAAGAAACTTTATAATGGTTGCAAGTACAAACATGCACTTATAACACTGCCAGCAAGAATACTGCACTCTGAAAAGACCCAAATGATGTGTTTGGATATATTTTACCACTGATGTACAGCCCTGCATATAAGGTAGAAAGTTTAAAACAAGTTTAGAAAATACAGCCTGTTCTGCCTGCTGCACTCCACTCAGTTCTGAGCATAAACCATAAATGATGTGGGATTATGTGTGTGAGTGTGCTGACATGATTACTTTCAATATGAAGTCACTGTTAAATGCGAACAAACATTTTCAATCATTGCTGTAATCAAGTGGAGGCCTTCAAACTCAATAGGTAATAAAAGTAAGACCAAAGAAACAGCATGTTTACAATGTCAATAACTATTTAATTAATAATGACCCCAAATTTCAAATTAGAAATACAATCAATACAGAGCTGATTTTTATGTCTTGAATTATTTATTGTGAATGATCAATGCTACAATAATTGTGACACTCTACTGTTATTTATGTCCTAAGTGAGTCTTAATGGAGTTGGCAAAGTGTGTCGCTATTATGGCTCATGATTAATTAATGTGTGTGTTTGTGTTTGTGGCTTTAATTTTGAATTTTGAATATTAACACACAAGCTGCTATAATTCCCAAATACTTCTCATACCACAACTACAATTACTGCTGCTGCTGATATGACTGCTGCTGCTACTCCAGCTGCGATTGCGACGTTTGGCGTTGTTATACAGTCTCACCTGCAATTCACATAAAATGTTTTATCACAGGCCTGTTTGCATTTACACACAATCTGGGAATTGCTGGAAGATTCCACCATCCGAAATTCTTCCAAACTGGCAAGGACACATCTTGGGCAAAAAGGAAGTTCCACACACACATCCGCAACAAAATTGGTCACTCAGTGCTGGAAATTGTAAAATGGGGTACCAGTAACATGACAGTCTGTGAGTGTGTCCCGGACACTATGACAGGTCATCTTCCCACCTGCCATCAACTATCTGTCCTCATGCTCAACCCCATGCACACAATGCTGAGAAATGACTGGACATCATGCAATACTGAAGACATGAAAGGAAGAAGACAGTTGGAGTTTTGGTTTTCTTTCGGCTGCAGCAGCAGCCTAATTTCTGATCTAATCTAACTATTCTTCTGCAATCTATATGATGGATACACTAATACCCCTTTTCAACAGGGGCTGCTGCCGGTGTTGCAGCCAAACTGTAAACCGCTCAGGGCATTTCCATCACAAAAACACTCTGCTCATCCAGAAAAATCAATTCCCGTGTCGCCTTTTTCAGCCACAAAAACTTGCTGGCCTGAAGTGAAGTAACCATGATGTCACAGGCCAGCAGCAGGACGCGTTGCTGTTTTTACTGAGCTGCCATTGTGAAATAAGCAGCAGCAACAACTACAGCATTTTAGCATCCTGTTCAACATAGCAAAGATGAAAGAAAGACGTTGGAGAAAGAGGGAACTCAGCAAATATGGTGCTGGGTGATGCAAAAAGTAATGGTAGATTTAATTATGAGTTAATGGACTCATTGGAGGATTGATTCAGATTCAGACTGGATCGGCTTAAAATACAATTAATGTCTTGGGATAGCCAGGAAAAAAAAAAAAAACACTTACATGTTAATTCCAGATGAGGTAATGTTCCAGTGATACCACCACTTTGCATATTTGACCCTAATATATTCAATTTTCATACACATGTTACTGACAATTGTTTCCCAAGGCATAGTACTGCAACAGTGAATTCAAAATGTTTTTCCTACCTTCCAGACTGCCATTGGTTTCAGTTCATTCAGGTACGCTATTAAAATTAACTTGTTGATACCTGAAGCGTTCTTAGGATAGGTAATCCATCATCGTGAACAACAATATATTCATGTTTTTTCAGAGTTTTGTAATTTTAGCATTTAAGCGCAATAAAAAAGCGTGGAGTGAATGTATGCCTCCACCGGGAAATATAGTCCCAAAAGAAGACCTGCGTTTATGGAAAAATTTAAAGGACCATGACTTCATAAGTATAACTATTAGCAGGAGAAACATGGATTTTTAAGGTGGATGTATTGTTTGAATATTTGATTTTGAAAGATTAAGAGGTTTTGCAAAATATCAGGAAAGCTGAAATATGGTTTTATCCCTTGGGAAATGATTGTCAGTCACGTAACTTGTATGAAAATTGAATATATTAGGCTCAAACATGCAAAATGAGTGGTAAGGTCCTTCAACTTAAAAAAAAAAAAAAAAACAAAAAACAAAAAAAAACAGCACCATACCCTGTGATATTGGTGTCTAGAAAGAACTGTGAACTCTGATAAAGAACTGTGACATGCCTGATAAAAAAATAAAGATGACTTCACTCCAGTGAAAACATTTCCTCACTTCTTGTTTGTGAAAACCCTGCAGGAACCTCAGAGCTGAATAAGGTCAGGTGGGATCATAACTTTAACCGGGACTTTAAGGTGTCTAGCCAGAGGGGGGACATGACAACAGATGAAAATGCTAATGATGCTGGAGTTGGTGGGGTGGGTGAATAAGTCCATAATTGTCCTCTGTGTCTCCATACCAAGAAAATTTATGAAAGGAAAACATTATGTTTGCTTAGTTTAACTTAATTTTATATTGTGCAGTGTAAGGGCCACCAGACGGCCCACCAATGGCTGCAGCCCACCGGGAAAAGTCCTGACTCTCCCGATGGATGACCCTGGAGCTGAACCATGAGGAGGTTATTAGATTAGATCCCTCATGAGTATTTACATATGAGCACGTCTGTACAGGCTGTGCACGTCTGAATCAGTGTGCACAGTCATTAACTGTTGCATGTTAATGCAGAGCCACACCGCTTTGGATGCTTAGTGCTGAGACTCAAATATGCTGCGACAGGCGCTACAGTTCAGGCCTTTTCTGCTTTCATCGCGTGGTGCTGCTGACACACATCTGCCAGAGGTTGCTGTGACCTCATCATGGACACATTATGAAGATCAAGTGTCAATGCTGAGCAAATGCCACAGTGCAGCAGGGGAGTTTATAAAGATCAGCCTTTTCCATCAGCTGCCACAGAAATCTATCTGCCAGACTGGGGTCAAATGTGACATGAGCATAATTCTTTACATCCAACATGTTTATAGAGGTGGATGAGTGGGGTTTGTTGTAGCAAGCATTGGGACATCTGAAGAGTAGATGTGTTTTAAATATGTATAGGATGCACTGAGCTCCAAACGCCTCTCTCTGCTCATCCTATCAGCCATGCTTTCTTGATATTCAAAGACACAGATGATCTTCTTTTCACTAATGAATTTTAACCAGTTAGGCAAGTAGATACAAATATCTTCAGGAAGCTATAATCAAACTGTGTGGTGGCACATGCATAAATAAACACATCATAGCTACAAATAAACAGGAAAAGAGGAAAAATGGCTGCCAGTAGAAGACGTGAGTGTCACGTTCACTGGAGATGATTGATATAAGGACTGTTAAAGCATGCATATAAAATCTAACCCCATGGGTATGAACGAGTTTTACTAACGCAGACTGGAGTTGACGGAGTGGCAGAGAAATCTGGCAGAGAGGAAAGGAGGGCAATTGGGTTAGGCAGTGAAAAGACTTTCAGTACGTGAAATTAGCTTCCCTGCTGTAAGTTACTGCCGAACAGAACGTAAAAATTATCTCCCTGTTCTTCAGTGCCGCTGGGTTAAAGCAGTGTGAGCACGGAGCACAACAGGGATATACATTATGGCTTTTGTCAGGCCATAAAAAACATGTTTCTTGATGCTTTAGCTGTGATTATTAGAAAAGCCAGAGAGAGCTGGTGAGAACTGCAGGATGGTTTCTGCTCTTTAAAAAATACCCAAGATGTTTCCACAGAGATGTGATAATGGTACATGTCAGCCGAGGTTAGCAGCAACACACTATTCCAGTGTATATACAGTTAATGCACACATAATTTAAACAGGCAAAGTTTTGGCAGCATTATAGTTTTGCTGCCACGGCTGGAGGTCAGAGCTTTCTGGAAACAACCTAATTCAGCATTCTACATGTTCTCAGCAGAAAGTGATGTTCATGTTTCTTTGCGGTGTCCTAGTGTCTGTTATCATGTCATGTTTGCCTTTGTGCTTGCAGCAGACGGGCACAATTTGAAGATAGGACAACAGCAACAAGATACACACAAAGTAAAAAGGTCATCTGCCAATCAGCAAACAAACCTGATTGCTCAGAGGTGTAGAACAGACCGAGACGTCTGCAGCTCTGTTGACAGAGGTGACGGAGTGTCACCTCTGCTGAATGCTGCCTGTCAGCCAGCATGTGTGTGTGCGTGCGTGACACCTGTGCATCTGATTGCAAATGCAAGAAGCACTGGTTTGTGGACACATGAAAACCATTTGGGATCAAAGAGCCTTTACATGAAGTTCATCAATCAATACACCCAAACTGTGCACAATCTGGTCTGTCAGCTCAGGGGAAAATTTATTTCAAAGTGCCGCGTAAAAGTAATAGTGTTTTCAGTCTCTTTAATTGTATGCTAAACCTGAGCTACTTAAACAAGCAAATTACTGTCCACCTGCAGGGGACAATCGTGTTTCCAGCAGAGTAGCCTGCCCTCAGGTTTGGAGGTGTTACACCTGGCCTAGGGGGTACCTGAGTGTGACACAAATGAGACCTCCCTTCTACTCAACTCCCAAGTATCAGGATACCAATTCTTTTGTTTAACATGCAATTTATTTCCATTGAAGCACAAAAACATCAGGGTGGGTGTGGTCAACACAACAAACAGTCTCAAATGAAAATGAAAGAAACCAAAATACAATGTCACTAACTGAACTGACTACTTAAAGAAAAACAGGAGAAAATTGATACAAAAAGAAAAGGCTCCCCACCCCTACAGCTTCAGAAGTTCAACAATTATCATTTACAACTATTTACAATATTTACAAAGGTCTGAATTAGCCAAAATGGCTTCCACAAAGCTTACCACAAAGTCACACAAAACACNTTTACAAAGGTCTGAATTAGCCAAAATGGCTTCCACAAAGCTTACCACAAAGTCACACAAAACACAAAATACTACACAAGCTGGTGTGTTGGGAGCTGAGGAAGGAATGAGTCTCTAGGCAGGCAGGAAGATGGAGTTTAAACACTCTGCAGTTTGGTCTCCACCAATCGTCTAAGGAGACACCTGCTCATGCAGCCAATCCAGTCATACCACCTGTCGCATTCAACCAATCAGATTCACACATCTCAGTCACTCTCACAAACACACACCCAGGATGAGAGAGAGAGAGAGAGAGAGAGAGAGATCTCACAGCACCCAAAAACACTCAAATGAGCTACAGTCATAACAGAGGTTTTGAACTCTTCACACTCGGCTGTAAACTGCCCCAATTCAAGCGAGAGGTCACAGTTTGATGAACCCCATCATCTGCAAAAGCAGAGACGTAGTCCTGAGGTCACCAAAACGGATGCTCTTAAATCCTCCAATTCTGTCTTCAGATTCTGTGATAATTGCAAACAAAATTGGTGACAAAGGTTGGGCTTGGCAAAGTCTAACAAACGCAGGGAATAAGCTTAACATGCTGCTGATGAGGATGCTGATGATAAAGAGAGTTCTGAGCCTAAAGCTGAAGCTCTAAATTTACAAGTTAGTCTAAGTGACAACCCTCACCTATGGTCATGAAAGCTGGGTAATGAGAGGAAGAATGAAGGCTTCCTCCATAAGGCCTCAGGGCTCATCCTCAGAAACAGAGAGAGGAGCTTGGACATCAGGAGGAGGTATAGAATGGCTGCTCCTTCATGGTGAAAAGAGTGAACTGATTAGAATGCTCCCTGGACACCTTCCTGGAGAGGTATTCTGGGCATGTTTAATTGGAAGGAGACCATGGGACAGACCCAGACCCATTCCCTTTATGCTATTCGCTGTCATGCTCTCAGTGCTCTGTGTTGATTGATTTGAATGTGAATTGTGTTACAAAATTATAGATCTCTTGATTTTAAAATGCTACACATGGCACTTTACAAAAAAGCCATTGCTGATTTTGCATTATAGTCAGATTGTAATTGCAGATATCTCAAATTATCATTCTTACTTGGCAAAATATAATTCTGACTAATCAAAATGCATTTGTAGATATCTAAAATGTAATTACTGAGAGCCAGTGACACCTTTTAAATGTTAGAACGGCTTGCCATAGGCTCTGGTGTGGTCAAATTTGAAATCTGATTGGTTAAAGAATATGACAATCAACAGCATCGTCCCATTTGTTTGAATAGCAGAGAGGATTCACCTGAGATTCTGAAGGCCTCAGGGTGGATTTTTCACCCGGAGACAGCACAAGGGGAAAATCTGATTGGATAAAAGCTCTAATTTATATAAGCTGCACTGGAAGCAGCGTAACTGAGGGAGGGAGTAGCGAAGAAATGACATTAGTAGACTGATGGGAACAAACTTTGTAAAATACATATAGCATTAATTAAAATATATAAAAATATATAAAAGTATAATTTTCTGATTCTGACAGTCTCTAGGCCAACAGAGAAGGCTTTGCTGGCCCTGATGGCACACCACTGGCGTTATCATTAAAAAAAAAAAAAATTGTGGCCATTTCAATCCTGATTGTATTTTTGTTTTAAAAAATAACTTCTCTTCAATAATTAGCATGACAACAAGGATTCTATGCTCTCATCAAGCGAAGCTTCAAGATTTAGACCTCAACATGCCTGCTGAACAGCATCCTTTGAGCATGAATGCATTTTCTGGTTTTATAGAGTCAGTGGTGGCACACATGGGAGGAAAACAGTGCTCGCGTGAGGCCACAACAGGAAAACAGGGTATGAGAAACAGCTTTTCACCAGATGAGCCATTATCAAGTATTTATGGTGTCAGCGAGGACCTCAGAAACTCAGACAGGCAGTGACAAATCGCTCACGCTGTAACCCTTCCTCGCCTTCTTCTACTGGACCAAACAAGGGAGCTATTAAAGGGGAAAAGTGTTTAACCTCGAGGAATTCAGGCAAACAGACACAAGCACGCACCATCAGAGGAGGCGGAATGCAGGCAGGTATTTACATAGAACACACACCCATGCATTCCCAAATTCCCCCAAATCATTCCGAACAATCTTTTAATGGTGTATTGTATTTTTAAATTCTACAGTATATGCTACAGATTCATCTGCTTTGCCTCATTTGCACAGGATGAATTACCCAGGGACCTCTTGTGATCTTAATCCGACTTGAATCTGCCATTTTAATGTAAAACTTCAGAAAAAGTAGAATGTTTGGAATCAGATGCAGGACTAAATCAATGCTTAGCAGTCTGCTAGGATTAGCATTGGTACACATTGCTATTAACCATGTTTTTCTTTTAGGCAAGTTCAAAGCACATTGTGGTGACGCAGATAACTTTCATGAAATAAAGACAGTGTCCCTGGATTGGAAAGATAAATCTCAAAAAAAAAAAAAAAAAAAAAAAANCACGTTTTTTTTTTTCTTTGTTTTTTTTGTTAGCTTTTGTGTTCTCACTCGCCTGTGTTTAGGTGATAATTGCTGTGGTTATTTCTGCACTTGTCAGCACAGCAACAGTGCCATGTCTTTCCTGCAGTTTTCTGTTAGTGCAAGTTTGTGTAGGTGTAGCTATCATGGCAAATTCTTCCAGCTCTTCTCTTTATTCTAAACTGAGATGGTGCTGCAAGATGCATTAAGAATAAACAAAGAAATAATGAGTATCAATATAGATTTTGGATGGAAATCATAAAAAAACACAGTGTCACTAAATAATATAAGTTAAGCTCATTCATAAAGCTTTTCTTACATTAATCAGCTTTGAAGATTGAAGATTGGCGTGTTACGAGCTGCTTTATATGCAAGATCTACACACCAGGAAGTGTGTGGAATCATGTGTGTGTCCTGCAAGAGAGATGTAGAGTGCAGCAGATGAGGCTTGAAGAAGAGGCTTAGTGCCACTATAATCTGTGTGAGATCAGATCAAAACTCGCCATTTAAAGAAACTGACTGATCAGTTAAGTATCAAGTGTATTGATCACTAACACGTGTGCGAGGCAAATCAAATGTCACCCAGACTTCTTAGCACCAGACTGAAACATGTCTTAGTTTTTGCGTGACGGTGTGTTTTATGAATCACTTTCCTGGCATGTAAATAAGGGAATACCGTAGTAATACTTTTTTCAAGGCAAACACTAAAAGAGGCCGATAACAGGCATTGATGAATGAAAAAACGTGGCTATAAGATAATATCTGCCCTTATCGACATGCTAAATCTAGTGTTGTGTTTTATGAATCCCAGTCTTTTATGTTAAGGGTGATAAATTCATATGACTTTGGATTAGAGTGAGTAGCTGAGTTTTTTTTTTTTTTTNTTTTTTTTTTTTTTTGAGTTGATTTTGTGTGTGTGTGTGTGTGTGCCGTGGCACACATGAATTGACTCCCCTTCACACCACACACACAGACTGGCCTGCGGGGATCCCTCCTTCCTCCTTCCATCCAGCCTAGCCCACCCTGCACCCGACTCCGGACAAGACACACCTGCTTCCACTCAGGCACACCCCCTTTGAAGTGAACATGTGGAGGTCTCTTTCCACAGCGCCTAGGGCCAATCTGCCCTAATTTCCCACTGTATACACATATTATCTGTGCCTGGGCAATGCAAACAGAGGGATCATCTAAATGTATGTGAATGCCCCTAATGGCCCCAGCCAATTGGTGCTGGAAAGGGCTGTTGGATATGGGGATGGCTGCAGTTAAGATTTGTGCTCTGGCCATTCGTCAAAGGGATTACAAAGGTCTGCAGGGGTTGTTCCACGACTGAGGAGTTTTTGGTGGGGGAGTCGTACATACTTACAGTGTATATATCATACCTTTCTGCGGGATTTAGATTCAGCTGCCTCTACTTATTCATGAGTAAGCTAAACATGAAATGAGTCCAGCTTCTTGAATGGTTTGGATATTTCTTGCAATCAGTCAAGATTCCCTTGGTTGACTGTTTGAAATGAAGTTCTATTCTAGTTAGCGCTGCTGTTGACCTTCTGTAGTTTGACTTGGAGCAGCGGTGCGATTGCAAATATTGGCTATGTAAGCTTTTATAACTGAAGTTTATATGTCAAATAGAAGCTGAAGGTAGCATTTTAAATGGAAGCCATTGATTTGTCAGGTTTGGATAACCTGTTCTACAAATTTCCGTTTGTCTATTGTACGACTTCTCTGAATTCAGACACAATTGGATCAGATTCATCCACATTTAACCGAAAACCCTGAAATGTCACTCTGAATGAAAGACAACCACAAAGCAGCGTGGGATGTAGCTAATGAGTTTAAAAGTAAGAGGCAGCATCTGTTGTGAGCACGACTGACAGGTATGGCCAGGAAATCTGCAGCCACTGAAAACGAGCTGCTTCCCACAGATGTTGCCGACAGATGACAGTGGCTGGGCATCGTCAAACCCATCAAAAAGAAAGGAGAGCCTCCCTCTTTGCACCTGATAGAGCACACAAAAGCTTGAGGCACCAGGCCCAGGAATTCAGCTAAAACCCTGGGAAGCCAGAGAAAGGCACCTGGAGGAGAGCGCAGCCAAATAACGCCTCCTCAGTACAATAACTGCACAGTGAAATCAGCCCACTCACATGCAGTACTTAGTTAATGAGGATGCAGTGTGTGTGCGTGTGTGCTGGGCAGCATATGCCTGCCTGCCTCGTCCAATAATGCAATGTAACCAAGTGCCTTAAACAGATCATTATTCTCGGGGATGTTCACCTGAGCCAACGGCAGGTTCCATGATGTGCATTTATCAGCCGCTCACGTTCCAAAAGTGACAGATCAGGAATCATGTGGATGTGCAGCTGCAGGGACATCAGAAGCCTTTGCTGATCTGTAATGGAAAAATGTCTGATTTACATCTGGCATGATGAAAATTACAGTCTCGTTCCTCTGCATGGCGTACATGCTCGTCTCTCTGACAGACTACAGATGATGTCAGCGCCCTTGCACGGAATCTCCACAGACTCTGACAAATTGCCATCTTTGATTTTATTGGTGTTTGACCTTGAAACTGCTGTGTGATCCCTTTATATTATGAGAGGCTGTAGATTATGAGTCAATGTGTTTTCAATAGAGCCCAGATCCATCCGTGCAAGCTGGTTTATGAGCGTTTTGAAGTGGTTATTCAGGGAATGCTTAAGTGAGAGGGACAGGGATCACCTTTCCAAAAGCTTTGCTGAAAACAGACAGGGCATCTTTAAAATCATTTACAATATTTCCTATGCTGATCTTGAAGATAATATAAGTCAGACTGGCAGTTTAGACTTAAAGCTCTTAAACTGTGTAATCGTCTGTAACTGGAAAAGTCTTGCATCCTATCATAAGAAAGTGATATACGGTGCTGTAAAGCAAAGCTATGTAAGATTGTGATATCTCCATTGGATATCTCCAAAGGAAGACCATAAAAATCCCAAATATCAATTTCAGTTGGAGCCCAATAAAAAATAACTTTATGCGTTTGTTTTCAGTTTGGAAATGATTGATTCACTATATCTTTCAACCTTTCAAGTCTTCTGACTAGAAAGATTATGAAGTCTGTTCAAGCTCTCCAAGAGCAAAATTATAACCTTCAGGCCCATATACTTGCATTAAAATATGATCTGTATCCATATATACAGTATTTTTTCAGATAAGGAATGTTCCTCCTTATCCTCCTTATCCATTAACGCAAGCTGTAAATGCATGTATGATGCATTGCAAATGGAACGCAATCCAATCTGCCAGACCACATAGAGATCACTCGTTTTGTGATCATATCTTGGTCACAACTAGCCAGGATAAATGCAATCCGTACAGTTCAGACATTTGTGAGATGAAATCCATCATTCTGCCTTGTCTTTGCCACTCATTCTTCTTAATAAAGATCTTTTGAATTGGGAGTTGTGAGTTTAGATTTTTTTTTTTCTTTTTTAAATGGATGAAGCTTAACCATGGAACAAAAAGGAAATACAGGCTTTAATAGCATAGCAACCCGCCTGCTACAATCCAATCACAATGCAGGCAGAATCCAGAGAGGTATAAACTTGGCCTAATACTCAAATAGAAATGCAAGAAAGTTCTGGGTTTTTCAGTTTTCACCAATGAACACAACTAATCCTTCTTTTGGATTTTATTTGGCCTATGTCATCATTTAACAAATAAATCAATAGAGTTTAAGGGAGAAAACATGCTGACCTGCTGTTAGTGCACAGTTGGAATAATAGCAGCAAAGACCTTGGGCCATTCCTGCTGTTTTTCCTGTGCGCACACACACACACACACACACACACACACACACACACACACACACACACACACCGAAAGATGTGTGCATAAGCTTACATATATGCAAAAACTCATGCACTTACACATGTACAGCAGAATCACAAAAATCACCTTGAAACACTGCCAAATATATTAGAGACTTTCCTAAATAATTATACCATAATTGTATAATTGTTCATGTCTGTCTCTAATAAGCTCATACAAAAACACAACACAAATCCTATGGAAAACAATATTATGTTTTTGGAAGGACATGCTTTTTATTAGAAAGAAAGAAAGAAAGAAAGAAAGAAAGAAAGAAAGAAAGAAAGAAAGAAAGAAAGAAAGAAAGAAAATCATTTCCACACATTCTTAAAATATTGATGACATGGGAGGAAATTAATTTGATGAAAACACTATAATCACAAATAATATACTGTATATAATTTATTAAAGGACTAACTGGTGGTTTTGCATGTTTGAACCACATAATTACAGCCCACATACCTGTTATGTTACTGCCAAACATTTTCCAACCAAAATAGAAATTCATATTGTAGGTTTTCTGTTATTTTGCCAAATCCCTTAATCTTTCAAAATCAAATTTTCAGGTGATGTAGTACCCACTTTAAAATTTGATGTTTTGCATACTAACACTTTTGCCAAAATGAAGGCATAGTCATTTTAATTTCTTATGAAAACCAGTCTTTTCCTGGGACTATATTCCCATAGTGAAGGCATGTGTTTTCTTCTCTGTAGCTTCATGTTTGGAATGGTTAAAATATGTAGCTTCGACAAAAAAAAAAAAAAAAAAAAAAAAGCATGTGGTTCACTGGGATGATTTATCTATTTCAAGTTTCAATCAATTGCAAAGTAATTGCAAAGTTTCAATCAATTGCAAGTTTCAAATCTATAGTACTGGAATAAACTGAAATCAATGTATTACTCCATATGGTTTTTTGAAGATGGTTGGCAGTAATGTAATGGGTACGCAGGTATTTATTGGGCTCAAACATGCAAAACCACTGGATGGTCCTTTAAATCATATAAGATTCTTGTCTGATTATATTGTTATAAGGGATCATAATTTCAAGCTACAGTAATGTTGCTGTTCAGTGAATTTAGCACCAACCCACCACTGACCTCTTCCTGTCTGATGAATTACAGCCACACACAGCTCTACCCCATCAGCATACACATGGGCATGACATTTCTCTAATCCAGTTTATATCAAAAGGCACAATTTATTATCCCTTCTCTCCTGAATCCCCACCACACCACCACCACCATCACCACCACCATTTTTCTCCCAGGCTATGATGAGGTATGGAGAAACACAAAGATTAGGTTACCAGGAAACTGAAAAGGTGCAAGAGCAGCCCATGATGTGAGATGACTCTGGTTTAAATGTGAGGGCTGATGAGGATAACACGTGTGTGTTTAACACGTGTGTTTAACACTGCACGTGAGAGGGTCCCGTCTGCGGGGATAGCGGGTGGAAGGTGCTGATGGACTGAGTGATACCTGCAGATAAATGAGAATGCAGAGGGATTGTGTTCGGCTCTGTGTTTTCATTTGGTTCTCAGTTAGGTGAGTGTGTTCAATACATGTGCATAAGTGCGCTGAAGCCTGTGGGAAAAGCCCTGAGGAAGAAGAAAGTGTGTGTCAGAGGCCATGTATGTGACAACTCAGCCTCATATCCCTCAGTGCACTTAATGCAGAACTTTCAAACCTGCACTTAGAATCTTGTTTGCCCATTAAGAAAATTACTGCGACCTCTTATAAACTTATTTGAGCCACTGGTACCAAAGCTTGATGGCTAATTTCTTCAGGGAAATTTACAGTCAATGCAAAATAAATTAATTTAGTCCCTAGAGAGCGTGTGCGCATGTAGATAACATGTTTGTGTTAGAGATTATATTTGTAAAGGGGGCTGCATTTTTGTAAGAATAAATCAAATACAACACGTAGGCGTATTTCTGTTGTTGTTTCAGTGTCTGTGAGTGCATGTGTAGGAACATGCACAGGTTTGTGTGTATTTGTGCGCAGCAGGAGGTCTGCTAAGAAGTGATCCATCTGTGAATCAGCCCAGGGTTTCCTCTGAAATGTAATTACCAGGATGTAATTATTGACTAATTACAATTTATGGTGACTGAAACTGCTTCTAATAATTTCTGTTATCCACAGAAAAAAAAAAAAAAANAAAAAAAAAAAAAAAAGCAGTCATGTGGAAAGTATGGGTAGGTGGAGGAAAATAACAATACCCTCGTATTTTCCAAAAGGGCATGACTTTTCAGACAGTAAGTAGAACATAATGTGTAATGAAAGATAGTCATTAACTCAGATTGTCATTATCCTTGCTATAATGATATTTAATGTGTAATATCAATGGAGACCTAAAGAAAGCAGCTCACATGTGACAATAATAACTATGCAGTAGCTATGTGTCATTGACTTTATAGTCTCCAATCAGCTCGAAAACCAAAGACAAGGACAAATGTGCAGACTGGTGTTGTTCTAATAGCACTTTCTGAACCAAGCAGGATATTTCTTTCTGATATTCCCTGTATATATATATCTAATCTGTGTTTGTTCATCATGCCTAACAGGTTTCCTGGGAATATAAGCTCATCAAAATGAGTCAGCACCAACTTAAATGACCCTCAATGCCCAGTTAGAGTTGCCTGATGCCTTAAAGGGGGGCATGTTATACAGATTTTTATGTACATACAGTATTTTTTCATTTTAAGCCTTTGCAATGATTTAATGTGCAAAGGCATTTTCACACCTACATGATTTGGTCTGGTTAGGGTCGGACTGGGATCCTATTTTTACTGGGAATTTAAGGTGTCTAGCTGGGGAGTAGGTAGGCGTAGCATGGCCAGATGAAAATCCCAGTGATGCCAGGGGTGAATAATTCCGTAATTGTCCTCTGTTTAAAAAAAAAAAAAAAAAAANAAAAAAAAAAAAAAAAAAAGTTTGCTTAGTTTAAGTTAATTTTAATTAATATGATATTGTGCAAAGGCCACCAGCCGGCCCACCAACGGCTCGGTCCAACGGGAAACGTCCTGCCTCTCCTGATGGCCAATCCGACTGGACGAGGTCTGAAAACAACCACACCAAGATCTTCTTAAGGTGATGGTCTCTGTATGGTTCCAAACAAACTCCAGCATGGTTTGTTTGTGGTCTGACATGATCCACACTATTTCTGAACCAATTACAGAGCAATCAATTGATCTATTGATTGATCTAAAGCCAGACATGGTTAGTATGTATGTTTAACATTAAGTAAACAGCAATATTGTTTAGCAAATCCAAAGGATGCTGTAAAAAGGTGCTAAGTATCCAAATTCCACCATTGTTCTATGTTATTTAGTTATATATGTATAGCAAACGTTTTCCTCTTTTGATTTTCTTTCTCCCACCCTCAGATATTCCTGACCAATGAGTGGAGCGAATGTTCTCACATGTTGCTGCTATTTTTTTGGTTCAATTGATGTTTTTTTTTCTGTGTGAAACTGAACCAAACCAGGTGTTAATTACAGCACTAGAATGGTCTACATTTCCTGAAGGAAATGTAACCCTCTCTCTGTTGCTTGTAAACAAACATCACTTCAATGAGCAGTGTGACATCAAAGTGAAGAGACAGACATTCTATTTAAGTGTCTCAATCTTACAAACTGTGGGAGGTACAGCAACAGACCTAGCAGACATCCACATGGGTGTGCACACACAGCAGTGGAGGAAATCCCACAGGAGGCAAGCACACATTACATTTCATTCAGGAAATGTAGTTATTAACTATACCTTAATTAGGACATACCCGGGAACGTCCAAGTTAAGCTGGAGATAAACCTTGATTTAAATTTTTAAGTTTTACATCCCGCTCATGGTAAATTAATTTGTAATCAATTAGTTGTGCTTGACACTGAGAAACTGAATCCCCAATCATTCAGTCACTTTTCATTATTCATGGGTATTTACAATTAAAAAAAAAAAAAAAAAAAAAAAGCTTCCTTTTTCAGACTGCTTCATAATCTTCTGAGATTCTCTTAAAAGTTTTGGTTTTATAAACACAAGTATCAAAAACTCTAATGAACTTTATGTAACTTACAGTCTTACACTGCCAGGCCCCGCCCCTTCCTCAGGGCTGGACTTTGTCAGGTGACTGTGTGGACAATATATACATATATACACAAAAACAATGTATACACTTCTGAAAAGATATGTAAATGATCACCTATTAACGTAGTTACTGGAAAAATTGGAAGTTTAGGAAAATGTTTTCTTTAAAAACAGGAACATGCTCCACCCTTCCTCAACCATCAACGAAGCCAGACGGTATAAATACAGCTAGGCTTAACGTCAGTCTCGTCACTCCACCTGGATCACCGGAGCAGTTAGCATCCCGCTGCTGCTGCCTTGTTGCTTTCACTTCTGGGTTTGGTCGCTAAATGGTTGCTTTGGTTGTGTTTGAGTAGCTTTGTGTGAAAGGTCTTGGACTTTAGTTCATATGGTTTTGTCTTGTTGTTAACATGCATGCTAAGCTGCTAGCTAACGTGTGGCTGTTTGTGCTAGCGGTGTCGTTGCTGTTTGATTGTTAGCAACTATTTCAGCAGCACTTGAATGTTGTTGTGTTGTGTTATATTGTGTTGTGTTGCTGGTCTGCGTCATGCTGGTTCTTTGAAGAGCGTTAAAGATATGAAATTCTGCTAACACATTATCTCGATGCTACGCTGCGCTACACTACGTCACACTAAACCATGCTATGCTACGCTACACTGTGCTGCTGCTAGCTAAATGCTACATTATGCTGTGTTATGCTTTCATGTGTTGCTTTGTTTTGGTGTTAATCTGCTGAATTGTTCACGTTCGTGCCGCTAATATGCATACATGCACGCGCACACACGTGAATGCAAAGACAGCTGGAAATCCTCCACACAGGGTCAAAGGTAAGAACAAATTTTTTTTTTAATCCGCTTGTGCTGTGTATCTTTTGCATTACACATGCTTAAATAGTGCATATTGTTTGTGTTTCTGGTTGAGCTGCTGTGTGAGAAGGTTCAGACTAGTTCTATGGTTTTGTCTTTTAAACATGAATGCTGACCTGTTAGCAGTAGTTGCTGCTTTATGCTGTTGGCAAAGTTGTTCAGCCAGATGAATGCAGCACTTAATTGCTTGTGTGTTGCTGGTCTGTGTGGGTGTTGAGAGGCTATCTGATGATAGTTTTTAAGCTGTTGTGTTGCTACCAAGCACACACTTACACACTCACTCACTCCTTCTGATAGAACCAGCAACTACCAGCTGAAATTGCTCCTACACAGCCAGAAAGAAGACTGCAAAGGTAAGAACAGTTTCTTTTTTTACTTGAACTATATTTGCTATGTTGCTGCTGTGCATTTTGCTGTTTCTTTTTGCTTTATGCGATATCCTGTTTGTGCTAAATGCTATGCTACACACACACTTGAATATTGTAAATGAGTTGTTCCTACTCTGGCGTTTTCTTGAACAGAAGCAGATGTTTTAATTCAGTCTTTTTGTCAGTTAATTGCTGAGTTGTAATGATGGCTCATGTGCTTGATTTGGTGTGTTAAAGATTCAGACTGCACTTTGTTTGCTCTCAGATTAGCATGCATGCTAAGGTGTTAGCCAGCTTGTTTCTGTTACCATTGCTGCTCTGTGGGTGTTGGTGTTTATGCTACAGTATCCAGTGCTACACATTAATTTGTATATGTGCTGAACTATTTGCGTAATTAATACGTTTACATTATTGGGCAGTTTGTTCATGTTTTGGACAAATTTCAAATTTGGACAAATTTGTAATCATGGCTCAATTTTTTGCATTTTGTGAATGAATTTCATGCGTGGACGAATTCTAATTTCTCGCATCGCATGGTTGAATTTAATTTCTTGCATTTTATGGATGAATTTCTCGCATTTTGTGGACTAATTTCATAGCATGGACAAATTTAATTTGTTATTTTGTGGATGAATTTCATCGTGTGGATGATAATTTCTCACATTTTATTGACAAATTTCATAGCGTGGACGAATTTCATTTCTTACATTTTATGGATGCATTTTATTGACAAATTTCTTGTGGCAGAATGGTTTTGTTAAGTTGATCTTTATGCTGAAGAATACCTGTATTGCTAATTGTGAAATTAATCTTAACTTGAACCAAAGTAGCAGCTAATGACCCAGACATTTGATCATTGTTGTAATTAATAAATACAATGTAAAATCTGGATTTTTTTGGCTTCTTCACCTTGAAATTTTATTATTTGGTTGGTAGCTGTTATTCATTTATATATAAGTATTAAAATTACAAATTGGGAGCTGATTCAAATGATGAAAATTTATCTTCATGGCATTATAAGACAAAAAACTAAAACAATTTGGCACGTAATGTTAACTTTCCAAATTAATACCTCCCAAAATCCAACCCCACGTCCTCACCGTGAGAGGTGGAAACAGTAAGAGTTGAGGGTTGACAGATTTTGTGGTGATCTATGATGCACGTTGCTGTGCAATGAAGCTAAAGTTGCCATGAAATCCTGTTTGATTCACCTGGAAAAGGGCTGGCAAACGAGGCTCTGGTGACGCTGAGTGGGTCAAACCCACAAGACACACTGTTTGCTTATGTGAGCACTGAGCTAAAATTAGTAGCTCATGTACTGAAATTGAAAGTTATACCGATGATATTAGATGAGAGATTTTGCTAGCCTTGCAGCTAACTTGCTTGTTATCTTAAAGTAATAATTTTAATTAAGTTGCCAAATATTTAGGAAATTCATCCTAAAACAATAAGTTGCAGAATGTCTTCAATGTCACATTCTAGCTTTAGCATTAGCTTAGACAACTCTCTCTGTACTGAAAACCTGCTTTGCATCTTCTCTTGTTTCAGTTCTTATCTTTGGATAAGATATGATCTGGTGTTTTCTTCATGATACACTACAGGAGTCTTGGTGTATCATGGTAACACATCTATCCTGTCGGGTGGAAGTACCACGTTCGAGTCCTACGTTCGAGGAGTTTGTTTGGATTTACTCTCCCATCTTTAACCAATCAGGATGTTCACACAATACACTTACATTTGAAACTCTAAAATTAGACTCCGTGACAGACCGATCGGGATCAGTGTGTTATGACGTTTGTTACAGATTATTTGTGCTGGATATCGATTCTGACCTTTCGATTTTCAAACTTCGATTCTGGAAAACTTTGTTCGGGTTATGTCTTCTCAATTACATTATTTATAAAAAAAGTGAAGACATTCTTTCAAAATATATATATTGAAAACTTAATGAATGTATTAAAGGAAACAGGTTCAGGCTGACTTTTGACCTTTGGCTGTAGAGAGGCTCTGATGCTCTTAGACATCCTCACTAACATGTTGTCGTGTGGCTCAGCGTTCCATGATTCCAGGATTTGAAGCGTGTTCCAAAATCCTTCATTGTCACGGCTTGCTCTGTTCTGATTGGACAGCTGTATCAGAACTGAGTTGGCAACACCCTCAGACCTCAGAACTGGGCACTAGACATTAACATGTTACAGAAATAAAGGACCAAGCTTTCAGGACAGTTCATGGGATCTATTTTTATCTGCCTCAACCTCATGTTTTGACTCTTTAACAAAATTCACTTTGACATTATCACACTATAAAATGAGGGAAAATAACAAAAAAAACAAAACAAAAACAGAATATATATCTTTAAAAAAGTTAGCGAAGGAATGTCAACCACAGTGGAATTAAAGTTTGGTAAATTCTGGCAATATGTTGGTCTAGGATGGAGGTACAGTATAACATCATATTCACAAAACATGCCCTCAAGTGATGTACAGAAATATGGTGTTCTCTGTCTGTCAGGCTGGAAGAGCTTATCTGGGTCAAACTAAATCTTTTATCTGATGACAACCTTGGCTGCTGAAAAATCAGACATTTACCTTTCAACCTGTCAGAATCTACATCCAAAGCAGTGACGGGGCTTTTTCAATCCCACCGGGCCACCCACGCTAAAAATGGTTGCAGCGATTGTACCATGAGTTGTGCGAGTGTCATCATCCCTGTGGTATCAAACTCTCTCAAAAATTGTCGATATTGATATCATTACTTGTTAGAATAATTCAGAAACAGGCATTTCGGTGCAAATGCAGGAAAAAATTGGGCATCATTTGGGAATGCAGTGCTTTAAACCTGCAGCTGGCTTGCAAAATGTAATTAGTGTGACGAGTCCCTCGAGTATCTTCCCAGTATCCCTGCATTCCCTGCCCTTTGGCTTTCTTTAGTATCAGACTGCTGTGTTTTTGATGTCAAATGGGTGCAAAAGCAATGGTTCATGGCATTATTAAATATCAATAACATTTGTGTTTGTGTAAATTCTCTATAAATACACAGTATGGTTTTGCTTTAAAAAAAAAAAAAAACCTTTCTAGTTTTCTCTTAGATGAAGAACACCACCTGAGGGTTACATTTTAAGTTAGATGGGTGAGCTATATATCCTTGGGTGAAAGGAGAAAACCATTTGAGGATGAGAGATGAGGCAGCAGAGATGGAGGGAGAGACAAAAAAACACCTAATCCATGGTTACTGCATTGGATCAGATGTGTAAAAGGAAGGAAGTATGCTTGTTAAACCATCCAAGGGTCAATCCACTGATCACAACCACCACAACATCCACTTATGACACATGCAGTGAGCTTGTAAGTAAGCAAGTACTTCGATCTTGTATTTTTACTATTTTTTCATAAATGCAGTTTCATAAGAAGGAAGTTGCATGGAATAAATATCGCTGATTGTTCACTGTTGGTACACTTCTATCTTTCAGTATCACAGTAGTTTTTAAGGGCAAATTTATGTGTATCCTGCACTGTTGTACACATCCTCAAATATAACACTATGCACTTGCAAAATGCAGTACCTATTTAAAAAAAAAAATGCAAGGGCAGAAATCTCAACTTTTGTCAAGTGACTTCTGCAGTGCTCTGACAGTGACAACCACAAAAATTTTCAAGGAGAAGCCGTTCGAGCAACATCAACTTCCCATAGATAACTCAGCACGGCTCCAAAGTGGCACACAAATTAGTTTTTCCTTTGTATCATATGTAAAATGCTGATTGTCCTTGATTAGCTCTGTCTTTGTTTACACAGTTGAACAAAATTGGAAGTGGATTTCAGAGCAACTTAACACCAAATCCACTTTTTTGATTATTAAGTTATACATGAAGCATTTTAATAATGCTAAATGATTATGTTCCGAGCCTTAGTGTTTATTGTAAAGGTTGTGTTTTTCCTTTTTTTTTCCCCACCGAAAGTCACAATATTGATGCCCTCCAGATCTCAAAACAAGGAAGATAATCTGTGATGTTGCTGTGTGCTGACCCAAAGACTGCCCCCCTAGTGGTTATAATCCCCAGACTGACACACAAGTATGCAGTCGAGTATTTATGCAACATCAAATGGATCGTAACTTTCACGCAAACGTATGTATAGTTATAATCAAGTACAAGCCTGGCTTAAAGGACCATACCACCCATTTTGCATGTTTGAGCCTAATATATTCCATTTTCATCCACATAACATTACTGACAATCATTTCCCAAAGCATACTACTGGAACGGTGAATTAAAAATGTTTTTCCTACCTTCCAGACCGCCATTGATTTCAGTTCATTCTGGTACGCTATTAAAATCAACTTGTTGATACTTGAAACGTTCTTGGGATAGGTAATCCATCATCGCCAACAAGACGTGTATTCAGGTTTTTTGAAGTTTCGTAATTTTAGTGTTAAAGCTCAATAAAAAGCATGGAGTGAATGTATGCCTCCACTAGGGTATATAGTCCCAAAAGAAGACCTGCAGTTATCCAGAATTTTTAATGACCATGACTTCATAATTTTGCATAAGTATTAGCAGGTGAAACATTGATTTTTAAGGTGGGTGTATTGCTTGAATATTTGATTTTGAAAGATTAAGAGATTTTGCAAAATATCAGGAAAGCTGAAATACGGTTTTATCCTTTGGAAAATGATTGTCAGTAATGTAATGTGTGAAAATTGAGTATATTAGGCTCAAACAGGAAAATGGGTGATATGGTCCTTTAAGAGCAGAGGCGCAACTTTGTGTAACAAAAAAAATTAATAAAGATGAAATTGTAAAAACATGATGGGCAACATAAAGAGTAGGTAAAGGAATGAAAAGTTTTTAGCGTTGTAACTGTCACTTCACTGACGACTGGAAAATGACATAGATAAACCACGTGAGATCTGACCGATTTAATAAATAGTAGCGTCTGCTTTATTATCACCCTTCTTGCCACTTTTGCATTTCCATCTGGTGTTGTTTCAGGCAGTAGTTTGGACCGGTAGGCCTGGCTGCCCTGTCATTATGCCAGCCTGCGAGCCCAGAATGAAAAGTCAACACAGGCGCTCGAGCTTCAAATGGGAACATGACATCATCACTTCATCCTCCAATCCCCTCCCTTCCCCTTTCATCTCTGTCAACTCCTGGGCAGAATTGTCACATATTTCTGTCAGCAGGAAGACTAAAATTGCCCAGGGAAAAACCTACCACCGCCCCANCCCCCCCTCCCCACACACACACACACACACACTTTGTTATAGATTTGACTGTCATGTCTATTTTTAATAGTTAAATGTGGACATGCAGTGTTTGTCTAAGTATATGTATGCAGACCTGTGGGTGGTAAGTCATAGCTTAACATGGTACTTTTTTTTTTTTTTTTTTTTTTTTTGTACTCACTTTTGAATTGAGACTTTTGTTATATTTTTAATATTAATTAATTTCTGTTAGTAACATGCTTCAGCTCTGTTCAGGTACGATGGTGAACCAAATTTGAATCTTCAGGTTCGGTGAGCTATTTTCAGCTGCTGCACTCGGATTATCTGCCAAATATCAGATTGAGTGAGGAGACACATTCAAAATATGTATTATTTATTCTCCACCTTAGTATTTTCCTCAAATAACTTCAAGGATACAAACGGGCACAGATCACAATATGAGGGCTCCTGACTTGTAACATACTGGAGTAGCTCAAATCTGAAAGATGATTTATTTCAGTGGGTTTGGTAAGTATCCATCCGACCACAGACAATGACCAAATGACTCTAAACACAAACACTTAAGGCCAGATTCACATGATAAGCGCTGACCTGGGTGTTCCATTATTGTGTATTGGGAGCTGAGTGGTGACTCCTAACGTCACGCCACTTTGAGCACCGCATGATGCTCAGATTCTCCGTTTTGACGCGGCACTCAATTCATTTAAATTAATTTTGACCTTTCAGATGCTGACCTTTCCAAAGCACAACCAAACAGAGCGCTGCTGTACGTCACGTTACCAGAAGTGCCACAACAATGGAGGAGAAGCTTATAATCTGCAGAGTATACGACACAACTTTAAAATCGTATCATGATCTGGTTTAAAAAAAAAAAAAAAAAAANCAGGGACATCAGGTTTGGAAATTGTTAATATAGTGTCTGAAATGTGAGGTTTCATGCACCCACATTGGCCATTTTTTTCGCTTTTCTTTTCCTAATAAGAGCAATTTTGTTTTTTGTGATGTTCATGTCGCTACCCGAGTCGAAACCGAAATCCACTTTTAACCACGAATGTGCAAAGATTGCGTCTAGGCTACATCCTGTCTTTACAGTCCATGGTAACCGTTAAATTGTCATTAGCAATGAGCACTTCCTGTCAGCGCGAGGTTGAGCGGCGCTGCTCAGACTCCGCTCATGTGCAAGCAGAACGCTGAACGCCCAGGTCAGCAGCAATGTTAACACTTAGCATGTGAATCCAACCTAAGACACCTATGTATAAAACTTTGCTGTGGGTAGTTTAAAAGAGAAGTTACATTTAACAAATGCGTACTAAGATACATCTGTGCTGAACTTTTGCAGAAGTAATCACAGGTCCACTTGGTTCCTAAAGACCAGTTCCAAGTAGGGATGGGTCGAGTCCTTTGCTAATGCTAGGGCCTGTGTGTCAATATGTCTTATTCCTGAGTGGATCCAAACAAACTCCCTATCAGCTCTGATCACATGGTGAATCATAATCACCGCAGGAGAAAATGTGCTATTTTAAAAATTTCTATGACTTCACATGGATTTCTGGGACATGCATTATGCTCTTAACGACTACTGCTGCTAGTTAATTGATGGGGTGTCATGCTGCTCCCAGTGTTGATGTTCTCTTTCTATTATTGACCGCATTTTTGAATCAGGTCTTATCGTCCTCAAGTTTCTTTTGGACCAGTTCCGAATGTCCTCGGGTCCCTTTCGGGTCAGGTATCTTTATTTGAAAATGAATTATGAACAGTGACTTTGGAAAGATTCTCCACGGGTTTGTTGGGGATTGTGTGATTAAAAGCCTGGTTTCTGCTAAGCATAAGGCACAGATTTACAGCATTGAAGTAGCATTTTCCTGAAACACAGTTTTTCCTTGTCTGTTGTGTTATTCTTATCTTTGATCGGTAGAAGAAGCACAGTCGGGGGTTTGTTATTGTCACAAGTAAAGCACAATTTGGTGTCTTTGTGCGATTCACCACCTGCTCAGACCAGGTCAAAGTCCAGTTTTTTATCCCTCTAGATCCACTCTACATATCAGCGTGGTTGGTTATTTCTCTGTATTCTACACAGCTTCCAGGTTTATGTAGTGCAGATCATCAGCAGTTTAGGAAATACAGAATTCCTGGAACACATTGGACACACATCGTCTCTGTATTCTCATGGAAAAACCGTTACTGGGGCAACAGATGCAAATGTATCACCGCATTTCTAATTTTTATCTGAATATTTATTTTATTATTTTTTCTGAAATAATAGAACCACACTATGGCACCAATGGCTGAGTTAAAGGATAAAACCAGCATGTTATAAGAATGATTTATAGATTGGGTCAGGAGCATGCGCTAGGCTGCACGTTGCCGCATCCACCATGCAAAGGAAATGCCCCAGGTCCTGATTGGCAGACTCACGGCCCATCCCCATCTCGCGGAGGTACCCATCCATTTGCTGCAGCCAGGTGTTACATGGGTGTCCCCTCAGCCTGGTCCAGTCACTGGGGTCCTCAGCAATGAGGCTCCTGTGTGCTGGATCATCCTCAGAAAAATGCGCCGCATGGCTGTAGTGTCGCAACTGGCGCTCCCTCACAATGCTGATAATCGGTCTCATCCAGACCTCCTGAACCAACGACACAAAGTCAAACCAGCAGCACCCAAGAATTCTCTGGAGAGACTGAGTAGCGAAGACATCCAGTTGTCGTCTCAAGTCACTGGTTAGTGTCCAGGTCTCACAACCATAAAGTAAGACCGGGAGCACTAGACTCTCTAAACTAATAGATTAAAATTTTAGGTCAAAGTAAAAGCCACAAGCTATAGCTGATCCAAATGTGTTACCCTGTTTAGTGACCATNAAAAAAAAATCACCTCAAAATAATAAAAAAATATTGCTAAAACAACCCTTAAACCAACTCCTAAGCTTTGAGGGAAAGCACCAGTGTCCTCATTTTAGAGATCTTAAAAACATTTTAATTAAATATTGGATCTAATGCTAATACCACACACACACACACACACACACACACAAGGGAGACAATAATGTTCTATTTTTAAACTCTTCAGTGTGTTGACAGAATAGAGAGAAATTAGAAAGAAATCTTTATAATGTTATCAATGTTAGCAGACATAGCGTAGCTGTAGCATTGCTGTTATTGCACCACACGTTTACCTGAGTCGTCTTTGTGTGAGTATTTGCTCAGTCAGTGTTTAAATTAGTTAAGAATGTGTTGGAAACAGGAAAACAGTGCCAGTTCTGTACACAGAGTTCCACCAAAGAGAATCCCGGATGCCATTGTGTTCAGTATTTACATTTGTGACCTCTTGAGTCTGGGACTCCTGTTGAGGCCTGTCTAAGAGCTGTTTCCTTTAAATCAACCATTTAGAGCGAGGAGACAGAAGAAAAATGCTGCCGTGGCCTTTAAGATATGAACACTTAGTCTGTCTTAATCTGCCTTGTTACCTGCATGCATTGTTGGGTTCAGAATTTTCTAAGTAAACCAATAAACCAGTCAATTTTGACAAAACTTGAGAGAAACCCTAAAACTGTGGTGCAGATCCACAACTGGGGTGAATCCACCAATGTTACTAAAAAAAAAAAACAAAACAAAAATAAACAAAAGGCTTGTTTATCTCATGATAATAAGTGCAATTTGGTCCATATCTAGAAGAATATGCACTTGTTGGACTAAAATATATGCTTTGACAGGGAGCACATTTATGGAATTGCTCCATGGAAACAAATAGGACCAAAACATTTAACATGTAGCTGAGATGATGTTGATTCAGTTGCATCCAACAGGTCTGAGCTATCGTTGGTAGTTACAGAGATAAATCCAGAAAGATGCTTATAAAATATGTTTATTATAGTAATATGTACCCCTTTAGGCCAGTATATTATTAGATCAATACAAGTTTGTTGAGGCTTATTGGGCATTGGTGGAGGTATGAGCTCTGAAGAGTGTTCTAATTTCCACAATGTTTTCTTCGTTTGGAAAAAGGTGATTATTGTACAATTATATGAGCTGCTGTCAAATATTTTCCATCTCACTTTCAGAGAAATACTTTTCAATTATTCTCCCTGACATCGGTGTGTGACTAAGTGGCAAAAGCCCTTTGCAGATGGTAGCTCATTGCATTTTGGAACCAAATTCTTCAATTATATCATACATTACTGTATATGGAAACATTAGCTCTTTGAGACAAGATAATTGTACTGGAATTGAACTCGCCAAAGAAAAGCTTATGTAAATCAATGCATTTTACCCTGTAAGATGCTGACATTTTAATGAGAATGGGATAATTTCAGAAGTGTGTGTGTAATAACTTCACCTTCCTTTCGTAACTGCTTCTTTCACCTCTTAATCCCCCAAATGAGTCAACAAATGACTTGCCTATTTGCGAGCCGTCTCTGATGAACTGTAAAGTAACGGCTTTTTGTGTAGATGTACGTGTGTTTTCTCCTAGTTTTATGTAATAATCCCCACATTTCATCTCATAAGATTATGAGGTGTCATCCCTCCCCTGCCTGCCTGTGCTATTGCTCACTTCCTCAGTAGGAGTCCACTCTCATTGGTCCATGGGGGGTCCGTGACCTTTTACCTGTGACCTTTCCCTGCTGTAGTTAACGGCGTAAGGTCTGCTGTCTGGCTGCACAGCTGCTGCTGAGCAGCAGGGTGTGTGTGACAGGAGCTTCAAGCCTTTACTGGTGAGTGGACCAAAGAACTGTGTGGGAAAAATATGGTCACAAGAAACTGACCGATCGTGGGCCAGGGTCCAATTTTCAGTAAAAACAGGAAACAAACAACAGAAGAGGTAGAGTAATAAATAGAATGAGGAAGAAGGGAGCTATACAGAGATTTGTGCAAAATTTCCGTCCTACATGTGCAAAAACACAGTTTATGGGTCACTTGTTTTTACAGTCCATTTTATCACTACTGTAATTCCCCCGTCATGATGTGACTGCCTGTTTTCCCAAGGCAGAGCACATTCCCAGCGAACAGGTCACTTTTCCCTATTACACACACACGCTCATACAAAGGAAAAAAAAACAGTCTGGGGTTTGGGTAATGTTATATACCTTATCTTATCTAACATGCAAGCTGTACAATCATTCAGGGTCAAGTCAGGTAAACCAAAACCTTGCAAACCTTAAGCTCATTCCTCATGCAGATCTGCAGCACATTAATCAGGATTTGTGCACAGTAAGGCACTCCCAGCCGGTGTCAGATGCTAGATTTGTGCTCTGTTTGTGGTTGATGAGCCTGATGGAGGTNCTCCCAGCCGGTGTCAGATGCTAGATTTGTGCTCTGTTTGTGGTTGATGAGCCTGATGGAGGTGGTGTTGATGTTGTGACAAAGAGCAGACAGAAACGGGCAGAAAAGCATGTTTTTGCATACTAATGTGGCCGTGTGCATGCATACGTGCTTACCTTAAGTTTTTGTGTGTGATTGTTTACATGTTTTTTGGCTTATTATTAACGCTCAGAATGAGCCACGATGGTGTCCTACCTACATCTGCAGACTAATTCAGACGATTGAGGGGCGCGTTATGCAGCTTGTTGTCAATTCTCAAGAGATATGCTGTCAGAAAACAGGGGATTAGACTAATTATTTTCTTCACAGTCTCTGGAAACTCTGTTATTGTTTTATTATTCTGTTCCTGTAATCCCCATTATTTTACCGATTACCTCATTTGAAAAGAATTCGATGGGTATTCTCCACCCCCCTCCTTACCTGGGTCAACAATGAAATCAGCAGCCAAAACTGTAGGGGAGCGCGCACACACACACTCACTCACTCACTCACTCACTCACTCACCCCCNTTTTTTTTTTTTTTTTTTTAATTTTTTTTATAGGGAATATGTATCTAATTAATGAGAGAAAGGCTAGAGCAGCAAACAGTGGAGTATTGTTGCACATAATGTTTGTACAATAAATTACAGCAGTGAGCGAAGAGTAAATTAAATCCATTATTTGAAACAATTGGTGGTTTATGAACTGAAATCCCACTGCACACATCCTGGCTTCAGCATTGAGGGGGATTGACATCAAGTCAGTCTCCCTCAATCCACAGTTAAACTATTGTAAATATGACACAGCAATCTGTGTAATTCCATATCCTTCAATCTCTGTACTTTGTATCAAAGGTTTGTTTTCGAAGGCAAGTTTAACAGGTGCATCAAAAATGCAAGAGATTAAAAGAGCAGCAAAATGACAGTAGGACACCTCAATATGAGATTTCCACATTGTCATAAAATGCCATTTTGAAATTAACATTACCATTAAATACTGCTTTGAAATGATTTCCAGTAATTTAAGAAGCTGTTCCACCTGTGAGAACGGAGTGTTCATTTTTAGCAGTGTCACTGTGATCCAGTATTAAATTTAACTGTAAAATAATCTGACTTTTACTGCCAAATGACACATTTATATAAATTATTTAGAGATAACATGCCTGAGCTTGTGTTGTTATTAAGTGAGAAATGACAAATAAGGTTTACTAATAAGTTTTAATGGGCAAAAATATATGGCTCCCAATTTTTTAAGTTGTTTTTTTTAAAGGTTACATTAAAACTGTAAAAGTGCTGTGTGCTAGAAGTGTGCATTGTTGCCATCTAATGGCACTTAAATATTTTTAGATTCATTTGAGTTTGGGTTTTGACCATTTCTATTTGCTGTAGTTTGTGAAGTTTTGAGTCTGAGAGTTAGCCAGCAATGCTAGTCTGAGGGTTAGCAATTAAGCAGCAGCATTCACGAGTCATTTGATCCCATGGCGTTTTAAAAAAAATACATCTGTAAATTTTACGTTTGATGTTCGTGAATGTTGATTTATGTTACATGTATATCCATGTAACATAGATAAAATGCGATACTTTTATTATATAAATGATGCAATATCATTGCTAACTTCTGTTAGCCCATTATGGGGACTTTCATTATATTAGCATCAAATTAATAAGTTTTAACACATTTGCAACAGGAATGCTGATTGTTTCAGGGCCTAACAACTTATTTTCAGATCCCTTCACACATTGAAATTACATTTAAGTCTCATTCATTTCCATTGCATTGGCTCGGCCTATGTATTAGCTAATGCTCAGGCCAATACTTGAGTATTTGTAAATCCATATATTTTATGAAAAAAAAATATTTTAAAAAAATTATTAAAACATATACTGCAAAACCAACAACAACAACAAAAAAAAACATACTGCAACCCTCCACTATCTCCATCATGCTTGCTGTATTAGCCTCCCAACTGACAAAAACTGTGCTTGAGCCAAATTGCAGATCAGGGTAATTGATAAATGGAGTATTATTACTTTATGAATCTCAAAGTTATTAAAAACAGTCAATAAACCATCATCAATCACCAACCATCCATCCATGGTTTAGCCAAATTGCAAACCAGGGTAATAGATAAATGAATCTCAAAGTTATTTAAAAAAAAAATCTGCAAATAGTTGGGAAAATTTCTTTTATGGAAAATTCCAAACATGCTGGTCTTTTTTAGCTTTAAACAGCACTCCGATGTGAAGCAGTGCCCAGGTTCACGAGGAGGTTGCCCTCTCGTAAATCTGTCGTCACCACGACACACGGTAGACCCGGGACGACTTCTCCTGATTTACACTCTGTGGAGAATGACAGGCAGCCTGCGCTCCGTGTCTGGACGTCCTCACAGCACCGAGTGGACAGACTCGGGCTGGACTGGGGGCTCCACTTGAGACTGTCCAGGGAACAGGCGCGAGAAGGAAACGCAAGCCAACAAAGCCCCTTTACAGTACAGGGCAGTGATGGAAAGCTGTGGGAGGAAGTAAGGCAGGCTTTCCATCTGCTGAGTAAGAGTGCAGGGGGAGCATGAGGGTTATGCTTTGACGCTAATGCTAACTGAGCTGGTTCTGGAAGGATTGTGTCCCTAGTTTGGTTTTGGTGTGTGTGTGGGTAGTGTGAGTCTGTGTGTGATTGTGGGAAGTGCAAGAGTCTGTCAGAGTAGGCGGGATTGTGTGTATTTGCAAGCATGCATGTGCGTTCCACTATGTGAACTTCATGTGTGTGTCCCTATATGCAAGTAGGAAGGAATGTGAGTGTTTCGATGTTGGAGTGAGTGTGTGTGTGTGGTAGATATGGAGGTGGATGAGGGTTATATATGCATTACATGAGTGCATAGTATGTGCTTACGTCTGTATTGACTGTGCATCTGAGTGTGTATGATGTGAGGTTTCAGACAAGTGTGTGTGTGTGTGTGTGCACATGTTTATATACAAGATCCAAAAACAGCCTGTTGTGAGGTCCTGCTGTTTCAAAGCTGGATTCTTAAATGTTAATATCTTCATTAGCTGCAGTTCTTTATTTTATGCAAACAGAAAAGTTTCAGTTTATTGCAAATCAGCGCTTGTTTACTGACTTGTTTACTTTGGCATTTCAACAACTTAAGCATTAATTTTGCACCGCATTTTGTCAAATGCAGATTTGTGTCGCTGTTTTCAAGCTGCAGACAAATAATGCTGGAATAAAAGTCATTCACTTTTTACGCTGGTATAATTTGTGAACTTACTGAATAATTGTCCTTTTGTGACAGTCTAGAAAAGCCCCATGAGTTCTTTAATTTAAAATGTGACAGGCAGCTTTATCAGTCATTGAGTATGAAAAAGCAGACAAAAAAAAGATGCCCCAGAAGGATAATTATGCTTTATTATTATTATTCTGATCTGTGAAGTGTGACATTATGATGAGCACCAAAGAATGACTCATGATGAAGATAGTACTTTTTGTGTGTGTGTGTGTGTGTGTGTGTGTGTGTGTGTGTTTTTGTGTGTTTTTGTGCACAGTGTGGATACATACTGTATCTGTGTGCTTGGCAATATCACATTCCACCTACGGGGGGCGCTCTTGGGTCATAATCAAAGAAAAGGGGAATGTGTGTGTACATTTGAAACATCTATCTCTGAGAAAATCCCCATCACACTCTCAGAAAAAGAAAGAGAGAAAGAAAGAAAGAGCACGTGAGCGAACGAGACCAACCGCTGGATCCCTGAGCTGCTGCTGCCGTCTCCTGTCCAGCCAGGGTNGGCTCCATCATTGTACAGCACCCAGCTGTATTGTTCAGATGTACGAGCGGTTTGAGTGTAGGAACTTTTCCCAGGGCTGCTCCTGCCAGCGTAAGGATCCCAACATCTCTGCTCTGGAGCGTGGCCCCTTCCTGTCATTCATGTCAGTTCCTTCCTCTGTCCAAACAACCCCCCAATCTTCCCCCCCATCACAGCATTTCATCACCATCTGAAACCAGCTCCATACACAGACTAACTGTTATAGCGAGAGTGAATAGAAAAGAAAGACAGTAGAAAGATTGTTAGAGAAAGATACCTCTGGGAGTGTTAGTTAGTTAAAGATTTAGCAATCTGCAGAGCTGCTCTACAGGAGAAAATCTCACAGGTTGATTTAATCTCAGTAGGAGGAGCTAAAAAATATTTTTTCCCTTTTCAGGCTAACTACATTGTGAGTAAAGCCAAATGAAAAGGTAAATAGAGTATTAGGAAAGGACTAACTCAACCAACTGACCCTATCTACTGTATCTAAAAGCTGGTCTGCTCTGATAAAAGATGGTCCAAGTTCTAGAAGCAAGAAAACTGCTGGAGTGTTTTCTTTCTGTTTCAGCATGGGAGCATCCTTGGTGAAAGGAAAGGAGATTTTGCTGTTGCACATTTCATAATAGAAAACTTGCAAGTATCCTTCATAGGACAAGGCCTGTCCAAAGTCCAAGTGCTTGACATGACAGAAAGATCAATTAATTAATAGAAACCAAATGACTCAGTGGCTGCTATTTAAAGAGTAAACTTCAGTCATAAATATGGCATTGACCTGCAGCGTTTTGGCACACGCCAGCTATATCTGTTGTCTTATTTTGCTGTATTTTTCATTGTGGTACAATTTCTTTACTCTTCAAAGAGAAGCACTTTGCTCATATTGAGTCATCAGACCGCTGAATGGCTGCTGTATCCTTTAAACTATATAAATGCAAAGAAAATAAAGTCCAGGATGGCAAAGTTGATCCCCTCAATAAACTTTATTGTGCCAACAATAAAGTTTCAGTGAGCTGTCTTCTTCCTCCAGGCTAACAAAGTTAGAGTGGACCAAACTCACTATATACTGAGTCTCTATCAGTCTCATCTGAGAGTGTGTGTGTGTGTGTGTGTGTGTGTGTGTGTGTGTGTGTGTGTGTGTGTGTGTATATATAAAGAAGGAAGAACTACTACATAGACATTTTTACTAGATATGTTATTAGCAATATCTAATTGGGGAGGGGCTGAAAAATACAAATTTGAATTCAACAAACGTGTTCCCACCCAAGCAAGAATTAAAATGTGGAGCTTTGTCTTTGCTGTGACACAAGTATCATTTACATGTTAATTTGTCATTATGGCAGGTCTTATGTGTGAACCAACAACATGTGTTGGAACACAGAATAGCAGAATAAAAGGCTGCAGTTTTAAAAAAAAAAAAAAAAAAAAAAAAAAAATGGACTGTTCCATTTCCTGAAGCTGGTCATAGATGCTCCTACTACAGTATGATAAGGATGTTGGTATTGAACATGTCTAAAAATCTCCAGTGTGGGAATAATGTTATAAGTCATGACTTTAAAGTGAAGCATGTTTAATATTTTGACTTTAAAACATGTTGCCGGTGATTTCGCATGTTTGAGCCCAATAAATACCTGCATACATGTTTGGTTACTGTCAATCATTTTCCAAAACATAAAACTGTATTTACAAATTTCCAGGTTATTTTGCCAAATCCCCTAATCTTCCAAATTCAAAGGTGATACATTCACCTTAAAATTCAGTGTTTCACCTGCTGACACGTATGTCTGAATGTAGAAGGCACGGGTCCTTTGAAATTTCTCAGTAAAAGCCGTGCAAGTGCATTTTGTTAACATTTGTAGGATTTCATTATGACAGCAGAATTTGAACATGTCTATTATAACTATTTCTATGTGCAGCCTCAAAAAGAAGCAGTGTTTCACTCACTCTATATATACACACACCCACAGGTGAACCTGCTGATTGAAGCTGCCTGACAGCGTATTGGCTGGGAGCTCTTTTTATTCTATGCAGCTGTTATTAAAGTTTTAATTTATTATATTAATTTTAAACCATTTTATGGTCGATATCTGGTTTCTTTATTCTAGTTTAAATATAATTTTAAACGTCTTGATAGAGATATCCAATCTTTAATTTGTCGAAGTCTTTCATGAATATGAATAATATAAAAAATAATAATTTCAGACAGACCGTGAGAAACTTCAGATTCTCTCAGAATTGTGTCAGTCTTAATTCCTTAAGAATTTTTCCTGACCTTATGACCTTTTGCACCAACTTAAAAAAAAAAAAAAAAAAAAGTGTATCTTGGTGGTTATACCACTTCACTGTAATGCCTCATTTCTGAATTTGGGCTTTGACTTTTCACTCATCATGTCATCCCACATCTTTATCTATGCACTTTTCTGTCTTTCAGTTGTACTGTCCAATAAACTATTAGACAAGTGGTTTATGGACTTATTAGACCAATATAAGGTGATCCTTTTAATTAAATGTTAGAGTAAAAAGGATCGTAAACTTCCTCAAATAAGCAGTATCACGTCAGACCCATTTCGGACTCACAACCTGTCACATGGAGAAATAGATGGAAGGATTTCAACAACAATCCCTTCCAGCTACATCAGATTGGTGTAAGAAAAAGAATCCTGACAATGAGGTTCTATCTGTAAAATACACTGCCTGGCCAAAAAAAGTCACCACCTGGATTTGACTAAGCAAATATGTAAGAACCTTCTATTGTATAATTACTGCAGTGATTAATATGTCACAACTGGCAACAAGTTATTTAACCCTGACTGATGCAGTGAGTAGCTGCTCATTTCATAAACAACCATGTTGGAAGACATATCCTGTGGTTGTGGAAAAGATGTTACTCTGTTTCAGAAGGGTCAAATTATTGGCCTGCATCAAGCAAAGAAAACAACTAAGGAGATTGCTGAAACTACTAAAATTGGTTTAAGAACTGTCCAACGCATTATTAAAGCCTGGAAGGATGTGCTGGAGAAGACTTTATGCAGCGGTCCGACTCTCCCATCATCAATTAAAGATCTTGGCGAGAAATTAGTGCAACTCTGGACAGAAATAAATGTTGTGACATTGCATAAGCTTATCGAAATGATGCCATGGCGAATGCATGCTGTAATCAAAGCTAAAGGCGGTCCAATGAAATATTAGTGTGTGACTTTTTTTTTTTTTTNTTTTTTTTTTTTTTTGGCCGGGCAGTGTATAATCATCAGGTTTTAATATGGCTTTAGTAATCATAAAAACGACCATCATTAAATAAAGGTGTATATTTTTGTGTTTTTGAGCACTTTAAATGCTGGAGAATGGCAGTAATGGACAGCAGTTAGCCAGTTAGCTCGCCTGCTAATCAGCCACAGTCACTGTCATGAATAAACAACAGAAATCATTCTTATTTTGCACAATTTGAATAATTTAACCAGTATTCCATCTTTAGCCAAGAATATTAGAGGTTCTTCACCTAAAAACTAAACTAATAAGGTAATTTTACCAGAGCAGCTCTGCTTCTAAGAGATGTCTACTTACTATATTTACATGAAAACTACACAAATGCACACTGTAACAGCTTGTGGATAAGTTATTCATGACCTTGTCAGCTTATTGCTGCTTTTACTTCCGCTGAATGTATAGCACAGCAGCATAGGGTTATGTTTCTTTACACACAACAAGGGTTCAGGCTGATATGGAGCAGGTGGAGGAAGTGCTGCTGTGAAAGTGAAAAGTAAACAAAACAGACTGAACTTTTTAATTTGCTCCACAGTGTTTTGGAGGCAATTAGAAACACTTCCTGATAGAACAAAGTGTTGCTGACTGAATTAGTGTGAATTGAATACGGTATGGATGGATGGACGAGTTGCAAATCATAACATTAAATTTGTTTCAGTCATCCGTTCATCCATTTATCCATACATCCATTTTCAGAATCAGAAGGCCTTTATTGTCATTGCACATAGTACAACAAAAATTGTAACGATCCCTGGCGATACAGTCAGACATGATCAAACAAAAAAGTGCGTGACCACATAATCAAACAGGGAGGACAAAATTTCTCTAATGGTAAATATGTAGATAAAACCTAAAAATATGTGCACTACAGGCCAGAAGTTTGAGCTCTTAGCAAATTATACTTTTCATATGTATTGTATTATTGCTGCAACATGAGTCAAAATTCTCCACTTTCTCCGCTGCGGAGAAAGCGAAACTGAATGACCAACTGCTCCAACACCTTAAAACCTTAAATTCCCGGTAAAAATTAGAATCCCAATCCGATCTGACCCTGGCTTTGCTGACTTTAATAAACGGACCTTTGTCTTATTGAAAATTTTCTTTGTGGACATTTAAGATTTGTATTTGAGTTCCCCTGCCATAGTGGCTACATAATGTGCTCTTGTTGACAAATTCTTCTTGAAAACTAGTTACATTTATTTTANTTTTTTTTTTTTTTTTTTTTTTTTTGAAATCTGGGGGTGGCCTCAAACTTCGGCTCTGTTGTGTATACCTGTATATGATTATATAAATTCTTCTGAGATCTTCATGTAAAGCATTGGCCCTTTATACAACTAATGCATTTGAAAGTTTAACAGTGCTCATTGTTTGGCAGAGTTTAGTGCAATAAATATCTAGATAAAAAGTTTAAAATAAAAGTCTAAAAATATCTCCAGCAGGTAAGATACATGGCAGCATGAAGTGACCTTGTCCATAGTGAGGAGGTACTGAAGCTATTATATAAAAACCTCCACTACTTACTCGGGTCTGGGTCATGGTGGCAGCGGGCTAAGAAAAGTAGCCCAAATGTCCCTCTTCCTAGCCATGACCTCCTGTACTTCCTGGGGAGCAGCAAGGTGTTTCCAGGCCAGATGGGACATAATCAATCCACTGTGTTCTGGGTCTGACCCGTGGTCTCCTTCAGTTGTCGGGAGGTGTCCAGGAGGTTTCCTGATCAGTTACCCAAACCGTCTTCAACGTGAGGCAGCAATGTTCTTCTCAGAGCTCCTCTGATGTCTGAGCTCCTCACCCTGATCCTCAGGATCCTAACTACCAGCAAAGGAAACTCATTTTGGCCGTTTGTATCCTCAATCTCATTCTATTGGTCTCTACCTAGAGTTCATGACCATAGGTAAGAGTTGGAGTTATAGATTGAGCGTTAAACTAACTGCTTTTCCTTCTGGTTCAGTTTTCTCTTTACAGCTTTACATGACTCTCAGGCCACGTTAATGCCATCGTTTTATTTGGCAAAGGCAACAGGTCCAGCCTGATGCTTAGAGTTATATATTCTCCACACAAATACGACCCAAAGCCATCAGACAAACAGAGAGCAGCACTGCATCTGTGCAAACACATTGGCAGTTTCATTTAGCATCCGGCAGGACAGATGCTGACTAGACCATTGCCAGAATACCAGGGCCAAGGGTAAACCCACAGCAAAGAATGTGCCATATGATTTACCATGTCACATGGAATCAACTGTAAATTTGAGTTTTGAAAACTTTCACTTAGAGGCAGTTATGGAGCAGCTGAGCAAATAACTGAAATATTTTATAGCAACTAAATGCTGAAACCACATCTCATAATAGAAGCTTGTTAAACTCAGTAAATAAGCTGAAAATCTACAGTAGTCAGCACTGAGACTGTATAAATCAGTCAGTGTTTTAGAGGTTCAAAAATACAACTCATTTTACTCTAGGTTTTCTACTTTCTATTGATAATAAGCAGGCTACAAAAACTTCCTGACTCTATATATACCTTTGTAAAGCAAACATTGCTGTTTGTCATGGTGCTAGAAACAGAGAACGGCATGCCCGTGTCTGCAGGAACAGTCTTTCTTTCTAGTCGAAGATATAAAAGGTTTAGATAGGGAGACATAACAATGGCTGCCCCAGGGTGGTTCTCTGAACACTTCCCCAGTGAACTACCAATCACTGCCACCATGCAAGTCTTAAAAAAAGACAAGCCAAAGAACAAAGACAGCAGCCACGAGGCATTTGTCCCACTTATTTTTTTGACCATTTCAATGTCTTTGTCTACAGTCACAGGCAATTTTATCTTTTTTATCAGAAAAACTCCAGATATGAAAACATGTTTCACCTATATTAACAAACATAACCCTGGAAAATTATGCTGTGTTGGACTTGTGCTGCGTTTGACAGACCTTGGAACTCAGATTTTTCTGACTTCTTACTTGTAAAAATGTGTTGGAACGGTACTTGAAGTTGGAGCTCCAGCTGGGAAACTTGAACCAAAATAATCTACCCTGACTTACCGAGTATGACGTCACTCAACATGGCAGCGCTGTGGAAGCGAGCTTTGTGAATGGAAATGATCAGCTAAAAGACAAATAAAGTATTTTTCTTGCATGAAATTGAAAGAAAAAGGTCAGAATATATTGCCAAGTTAACTATCTAGTTTGTATAACTGTTTGCCATTGATACGAAAGTGTAAATAATTTCATAATATTACTTCTCTGCACAAAGTTTAATACCCACTGTGATCAATATCATTGTAAAACAACACAACCAAACAGTCCTGTAGTCTAACTTTACTTTATTAGCATTTATTACGAAGTTTAATTAATTTTACAGTATTTATTGGTATTTGCGATGCTTTTTTGATTACATTTGGTGGAAACGGTTTGAGGTTGGAAGTTGGAACTTCCAACTGGGAAAAATTCGAATTCCAAGATCTGTCGAATGCAGCATCAAATTCTGAATTTCCAACTCCGACCATGAAAAGTAAAAAAAAAAAAAAAAANAAAAAAAAAAAAAAAACGCCTCCTCAACTCAGAATTTGACAAAATAACCCAAAAGATAAAGTTTTGGAAAAATGGTTGGCAGTAACACAACATGTACTGTACTTATTGGGCTCAAACGTAAAATCACTGGCATAGTCCTTTAACACCATTGAAGTGCCTGTGCACCTTTCCTTTTTTTTTGGAAGTCAGTTTCACAAGTGGAGCTGAAGATCAAATAAATCACCTTTACAACCACCTCCAGAAAATATTTTATTTATGTCCCGTGGCGGATGCTAACGTGGTGCGTCTGAGAAGCTCTTATCATGCAGTCAGGGGTGTGTGATGGGGCCAGGCCGCGTGGGAGGACGTGTAAGTCATTTCCAGATAATGGCAGGGTTCTGTCTCCCCTCACTGCTGTAGCAAGCCCAATTCGCCAACTCATCAATTCCGTCTGCAGACACACTGCACCCCCGCAGCCCCCTGTTCACTTATCACCTCAAACTACCACAGTGCACTCTAAATAACTGCTGCCCCACACTAATGTTCCAATCCCCCACAATGCCTTTTATCATCTGCATCAAGTCCTTTTCCATCTTCCTCCTCTGTGTTTAATGCAACTTCCCATCATAATGTCCCCACGTCAGAGGACGTTCAGTAAAGCCAAACTTTCTAACTGCTCTGTTTCATCTCCGACGTGTGTCAGCTCAGTTGTTTATGAGGTGTATGGAAAATGTCTGGCGATGAATCTGGGAGTGGAGGTGGGACAGATTGAGGAACAGGGGACAGTGGAGGTAATTTGATCTCCATGGGTGGTCTCCCCTGTTTAAACTGACCTCAAGCTTAATGAGGAAAACTAACAACCTTGTGGATTACAGGAGGAAAAACCTGCAGGGAAATATGCAGATGCTTACATACAAGGTTCCTCTGGCTTTGCCCGGCTGATGTCGGGGCAAGCGTGTATGACAGCTGCATTAGAGGGGAATGTTACAGTGGGTCTATGGTTACCACAAGGCAGAACTAGGCTGCCACTTTGTGTTTGTGAGAAGCGCTGAGCAGACACCCTACTTTGATTAAAGGTGTTTATACTGGCCATGTGATCCAGTGTGACAATAGGCCTTTAACCTGAAGCCAAACACACACTAATGAGGACCAGGCCAGCTCAGGCTCCCTCTACCCTTTAAATGTGACATTGTGAATCAGGCTCACACTGCATGACAGAAATATCCTGTGCTGGCAAGGTCACTCTTTCCTTTTTTTTTCTTTTCTCGTCTCCAAATGGTCAGCAGGAAAATCATTTGTGGTGTAGGGAGTCTGGATTATTCAGTGCCACGCGCATGTGGCGACCCTATTGTTTGTGCAATAAAGCTTGAGGGAGCAGTGATGCAATCAGGAAGTGATGTCGAGAATTAACAGCATCTAATGTTACAGCGCCATTGATCCCGCGGCTTTTGAAAATGATGGTATGGTGATCCGTAGTAATTTGTTATGAGTTATACAACGTCGACCAAACCTGATATTTGACATCTGCTTCTTTTCAGAGTTTTTTTTTTTTCTTTCTTTTTTCGTTTTGAATAGAGGAATGGAAGAGAGGGGGTTTTGGGAGGAAAACACATAAGGTTCAAGAATGTTTCCACATCCAATGATATTTGAGCTTGGGCACTGCTAGCATTATGAGGCACGAATGTCCACATGAATAAAGGGCCAGAAAGGTAGTAATACAATAAAAGAGTCAAAATGTATGAGTGTGGAGTTCAGCTTCACATCAGATTCATGCCATACAACCACAGCAGCATGCAAATTGTATTTGGATGGATAAAACTGATAGTGAGGGGCAAAAAAAGGATATATGGGTCAGGCATGTGTCTAAGTTCTACGAGTCTGTTTAAACTCTGAGCACATAAACACTAAAGCTCTTTTGGTTCAAATACAGAACAGTTGTAACTCCACCCTGCTGCAGGATAAATTATCTCTCTTGCAGTAATGTCTAATGCGTTTTTAATAATATATTTGCTTCATCAGCATCTCACCTCTCAGAGCGAGCCTGTATACTCTGAGTAGGCAAACGAAGAGGGGCCAGACAAATAGCTTTTAGACTGTCTTAAAGAAGAATGAAGCCAGGGAAAACATTTGGCTCAGCAAAATCAGACCTATCTACGGAAATAAAAGTAAAAATTATGCAAAAACATGTGGCACTTGTTTAGAATTAATAAAGGAGCAGGGGAAAGAGCCTCATGCATCATCACCGACCAGTTTCCCATTTCACAGATGGAGTGTGGGATCCAAAGGTCTGGTGAAAGTAGCACAGAGGGCGAATGACTTGCTCATTCGGCCAAATTTTCCCAAGAATAACATGCACTTGAGATTAGCCAGATTCAGTTTAAGTGGTAAATTTAGAAGCTAGCACTTTAACCCTCCTCATCCTTCATCCTGAATTTGACACTAAGATGCTGCTTTAGGCAACTTATTGACCCCTATTGACCTCAACAATCCAATCGCAACCTGAGAAACAAAATAAGTGGGTCTGAATGCCTAAAGTGTGGGATACAAATCAGGGCAAAATAGCATTAGCCATCCACACAGGGTCAGCCCAGCCATTAGGCTGGATCCCAAATATCCCCCATCACTCTTCCAATTAAGCCGTCAAAGTGGGGCAGATGGTTGTGACGCTATCAGGGTGCCATGCTGCCCTCGTGCCTACATCTCGTACCCTCAAACACCCATCCATCACTGGAGGAGCGCTAATTAGCTTGTTATTCTGCCATGCAAACTATTCCAAGCTTCTGAAAGGCCTCCTCATGTTTTGAATGACAAGGAAAGCATTGAGAGAGGGCAAATGGGAGGAGGAGAGGAAAGCCAATCAGTGTTATGCAGAATGGCATTTGAATAGCCTTTTCAGCATGCTACAGCAGCAATTATATTCCCCTCTTAGACTTCCTGCCAGGGCATTTTTCTTTGTTGTTTCTTCATCAAAACGGTGCCATCCTGCCAGTTGACAAGTTAAGCTTGACAGAATAAAAGCCAGTGTGAAAGAGGTCAAAAGAGTCACTCAGAAATCTTTTTTAGGTGAATGTCATCAGTGTTTAAATGAAGTAGCATTACACTCAAACAAAGGTTAAACTATTTCAGTGTCTGTCAAAGCGAATGAACGCACACAGGACCACTTGTTTGTCTTTTCGACCAAATTGACCAAATGCTCTTCCTGTACCTAAAATACAGTAAAACTACACACTCCACGTTACTGCTCAACAGCACTGTTTCCCTGATTCATATGCATGTGTTAGTAATTAGTCATGGGTGTAGAATATATATCATATATGACAAAATCCTATACTTGTTGTCAAAGCTAATTACTTTTACTTACAGTTAGTATGAACACATATTCTTTGAACTCTGCAATTACAGCCCCTTTCACAGCGCACAACTCTGTTTTGCAACAAGGAATGAGGAACCATTTTGTTTTTTTTTAGTTCCTACTCCAGGATCGTATTTACCTTTAAAGGACCATACTTGAGGTTTTGCATATTTTAACCCAATAAATACTACCTGCATGTATGTAATATTACTCCCAAACATTTTCCAAAAGATCCTACTGGAGTGGTACATTTTCAAATTGTTTTTCCTGCAGGCAGTCATTGGTTTGAGGCCATTCCAGTATGGAGGAAAAAAGAAAAAAATCAGCTTTTAGAGATCTTAAAGGTTTTTGAGATAAGTTCATCACAGCGAACAACACGCTATTAGTATTTTTTATTTATTTATTTATTTTTTTTTATCAAAGTTACTTAATTTTAGCATTTTAAGGTGCGTGTATCACCTGAACATTGGATTTTTAAAGACTAGGGGATTTGGCAAAAAAAGACACAAAAGAAAAACACAAAAAAGACAACATGCAAAAACACTAATGTGGTCCTTTAACAAAAATATCCTGTTGCATCTATTGGAACATGGAATGACTCATGATATGAAGCAGTGGCAAGAAAAATTAAAATAAAACTAACAATCGCAGTAACTGAAGCCGCTCTGACAGATTTAGCAGGAAGCACTGCTACACAATCTGTGCTATTTTGACCCAGCAGCCATATTCCAGTGCTTAAGGTGTGAAAAACTCGGCCACGTGTTTTTTGGCATCATTAGCATGAGCATAGCATTAGCATAACATGATGCCTAAAGATGAGAAACTGTCACCAGTAGGTAAGTTGTGAGTTTCTGTTGTGGAAATGATGAGGATGCTGCAATCGCTTGCTCTAATTTCCATAATCTTCATGGCATTGATGCAGTCTCTCTCTCTCTCTCTCTCTCTCTCCTCCTCCTCATCATCTGCTGCTTCTAGCTTCACCTAGCAGGTTGCCCCATGCTGCTTGTTGTTCTTCCATCTTTCATTACGTCCCTCTGTTTCTCTGACACTGAATCCCTGCCAAAAACTCAATCTGTCCGGTCCTCCATGCATTTATCAAGAGCAGAGTTGTCTTTTGTCCCAAAAGAGTTGCTCTGTCTTTCTTCCACCCAGTGAAAAGGTTAAAGTTAGAACAGCGGGATATGTTGCATGACTGTGGCATGCCACATAGAGCACCTGGCAGTTTGGACATAATAGCTGTCTTTGTTTGCATCCATCGGACATCCTCTCTGGTTGTTTTCCTGACAATCGTATCTAATTGCAGACACTTTATCATCAAATCAGAAGAGTGAGTAAGGGGCTTTACAAACTGACCAGTAGGCATATTTACTTTTTGTGAATTAAAAGTCAAGAGGCTACTGAAGAAATCAACAATAAAATAATGTAATAGTGTTAAAGAATCAGAATCAGAGCTTTATTGTCAAACCGTCCATATACATGTAGTACATAGGCAGGATGAAATGCTGTTTCTCCAGGACCTCCTGGTGCTGCATTTAACATAGTGCATGTAGACAAGGAGTGCTAAATTTAACATAGTGCACGTAGACGAGAAGTGCTGCATTATAACATGTTTACTGTACTGAAGTAAGAGTAAAAAAATGTCCAAAAAGTTTGCAGTTCCATAAAGTGGGGTCATGCATTTTGGCATGTGTAAAGAGTTTCATGATCGGGATTAAAACACCAACAAGTACATCACATTATATTTGATTTAAAAAAAAAAAAAAAAAAAAATCCTACCAACTATTCATAAATGAAATATAGCTTAGACATGTTTTACTGCTGCTCTTACAAAAATTACTGATGACGGTTTGTTTACTTCAGGTACATTGTCGTATTTTCGAAGGTACCAATGGTGGGGCTACAAAAGAGCTGACTTGCAAGAAGGGGAACTGGTTTTGATTGTGTAGGATAGTGAAGCTTTTGTACTCCACATGTACAATTCTATCCATTTCAGCTGGCATGTCTGTTTTCCAGCGTGCAATCATGAGTGGCGAGCAGCTCTTCAGCTGTCAGACGCATGGTACAGCAGTGGGTAAAGGAAGTGAAGCATGTGGGTTCATGTTGTAATTAGACTTAAAGCCCACATAACTGGCTATTTAATTGAGCAGCATTGGAAAGCAGACTCAGTCTGTGTGTGTGTGTGTGTGTGTGTATGAGGGTGGTGTAATTGTGAGTAATTCGGACTGCAAAGGTGAGGCAGGTGGTGCTGGTGTCACAGGTGTGCTACTTGAGTAGTGTCACTCTGAATTTCCTGTCTCTCCTATCACAAAGATGGCCGCTCTCCATCCAAAACACCGATGGGGCTTTTTATTGCCTCGGGCTGTATGGTTTCCTGATGAAACAGATCACGAGAAAACAAAGCAGATTTGTGAGATGGGTGACCTCATGCTTCTGGCGCGATGCTGTGATTCCTGCTAAGAACTTTGCTTCACACAAGTGGAAATTCAATGTCCAGGTGGTATTGTAGGAAAAAGTGAAAAGCAATGAACCATGTTTCTGGTTATGCTCGAAGTGTGAGTTGGAGACTTCAATAAACCTCCTTTCTAAATCCCTATAACAGCTCAGGGCAAATTTGGACATTTCATGTCCCTGGGATAATGATTTCAATAATGGGAGATGCTGCAAAACTTAATGGATACAGGCAGTCCCTGACTTACAAATGTCCAACTTACAAACAGCCCGTACTCACGAACTGACCGCCATAAAGCCTATTAAATTAAATATTCTAGTTACATACGATGATTCGTAATAATGAATGGTGCGCTACTTTATGATGCATGTCAAAACATTGCACGTCGTCAGCAGTGCTGCTGCATAATTATTATCATTACTGTACTGTATTATTATGTTTACGATGTTTTAGGAAGTATCTGGAAGTGTTTCTTTAATGTTTCTTATGCATAGAGAAAGGTAATATATACGCTAGATACGCACTTTGCGTAACTGTTCCAGCTTACGTACAAATCTGATTTACGTGGGAACAAATTCAGCTTCAGTGGGAACGGAACTTGTTTGCAACCCGGGGGCTGTCTATATATGAAGTTAAGATTAAAGGACCATAGCACGCATTTTGCATGTTTGAGCCTAATATATTCAATTTTCAAAAAAATTAAAAAAAAATTTCTATTTTATTGCGCTTAAATGCTAAAATTACATAACTTCAAAAAAAATATATATATATACATGTTGTTCACGATAATGGATTACCTATCCCAAGAACATTTCAAGTATCAACAAGTTGATTTTAGTAGCATACCAGAATGAAATGAAACCAATGGTGGTCTGGTAGGTAGGAAAAACATTTTTAATTCACCGTTCCAGTAGTATGCTTTGGGAAATGATTGTCAGTAACGTTACATGTATGAAAATTGAATATGTTAGGCTCAAACATGCAAAATGGGTGGTATGGTCCTTTAAAGCTGATTTTGAACGTGAAGGTACTTCTGTTCTGGTGTTGAGATTGTTCACATTTCTTTCCATGTTCGGTTTAAATCTGTTACTCGGCCTTTTTATTTCTCTTCAAGTCAGAATATTCATTTTTTCCCTTCCCAGTAATCAGTCAGCTGAGGATTAATTCAAGACACATAGAAGGTACTGCCCAGGTTCTTCTTCCATGACTATTTCTCTTTTACTGCAGAGTCCCATTTAGACCCAAATCTCAGGTTTCTGAGTATTTTCATTTTTCTGGGTTTAATGATGCGCAGATCAAACATTCTCCTCACAGTTATTATAAACGTGGCAGGGCTTTATTGATTAGTCTGACACCACTTTCACATTTGCTCCAGCTTGACCTCAAACTGAATTGCAGGGATGCCTATGAAAATCAATGTTCGATCTGATCTCATCTGAGTGTTTAAATTTTACATCAGCATGCGTCAGATCTCATTTTTAGAGACGTGTACAAGAAATGTATGAAGATGTAACAGAGTATTCCTTTAAATGTATTCACACAAACTTCATATTTCATGAAGTATTCCTGTATTATTATGAATATTACATCTGACATCGGCTCGATTTGGATAAACTGAATGCAGAAATGAGGTTCTGGATGAACTAATCTGGATGCAGAAACTAGGAACTGGAGTAAAAACACATTCGTCAGCTTTTTTGCCAAGAAGCCATCTGTAAAAGATGTTTTTCTGTGTAAAATATTTTCAAGATTCAGCAGGGCAGCTTCAAAGCAGGCATCATTTTTGGATGGTTTTATTTTCATAGCCATCATTATGAAATGGAGCATCGGTGGAGCGCTGCAGATTAAAAACAGAGTTTAACCTCTATGTGCCGTCAATTAATTGGATAACTGTTGTAGATTTTCTTTGCCATATGAGATATATGAGCTACTTTTTAAAAGGGACATTTTATGCAGATTTGTTATATTTTCATTGAGGGGTCTACTTTGAAGTTTTTGCAATGCTTCAATGGGCAAAAAATGCTCTGATCTGAATTGACTCTCTTTGCTGCAGCACTGCTGTGCAAATTGAGTGAAAACAGGCTGTTTTAGGTCTTTAAGACCCCCTTAGGAAAAGTTGGCTCTGTTTTAGTTGGCCAGATGTTACATTGCAGAGACTGGCTAATTGCTGGCTAGCTTCATACTTTAAATGTGTCTAACCAACATGTAACACATTCATGTTACATGTTGATGTCAACATGTTACAAAGGCAAAGGACCAATGAATGAATTCTGTTTTCACGTTTGTTTCTTTGTTCTTGTCTTCCTTTATTGGATCCCCTCCACATAAATGAAATCTAAAAACAACTGCAAAGGCTTTGATGCATCACCTGTCTGTCTGAGAAATAGAAAAACAAATGGATTTTATTCCCAATAGACATCATCCAATGATATTTACCCTAGAGGACAGAACCTCCCTTTTCCCTAAGGAATGACCCAGGATAATGATGATGAATAGATATGGTCAAACAGCGATTGTTGCCCCCTTCCTCGACGTCTGCTTATCAATATCAGATGGATCCTCAAATCGCCTGCTTGCTATTTTTTCAGTGTTTTGGTCAATAGTCTCTCCAATTAACATCCAATTAGCCTGACTAGTATTAATCACCTGGGACCAAGGCCAGCGAAGTTTGTAAAAGGTCACGTATGTGCAATGAAGATTAACAGGCATGGCATCGACTGGCTGGCAGGGAAGGTTAATGCAGCGGCTGCGTTGGAAGCATTTGCGGCTGCCGGATACAAAGCAAGATGAATCAGCGGCATTGAGCAGAGTGACGTCGCCTTTGTGTTTGACTAAATAGAGTTAAGCATTGAGTTACAGGATAGCTTCTTCAGTGACTTCTGTGTCTGGATGTGGGGATTCAGATGCATTCCTCCATGTACAGACACAGAAGTCAGAAGTCTGATTATTGCAGGGGAAATCAGAGTGGGCGAAGGAAAGGGAACAAAGAAAGTCATCAGGAACTGCACTAAAATGGCTGTCAAGGACTTAAATATATATATATATATAATCTACATTTCCACAATAATTACCAGACGGAGCTCTGTACAGTACCATTAATTTGCAAGCATGCAACTAACTAATAAATGGGAAGCTGCAGAGGAGTTTACTGAGCCATGAGCTGGTCAGTGAAGTGGTTTTTCTCTAGACAAGCAGGTAAAAAGTTGAACATCTAACATCCCTTTTTTTCTCGATTTTAGCTAAGCGTAAACGTGTGCACGCAGTAGCCATGCTAACAGTGTTGCTCACATTCTCACTTGTGTACTTTGTGTCAATCTGAAGAATTAAATATTACATCCACTACAAACTATATACTAAGGGGGAAATATGATATCATCTCTGGTCATCATTTAACCAACCACTACAGATTTTGTTAAACAGTGTAAACAAAGATGGCGTCAACAGAGGAGATCAGCAGTCTTTTGCCTTCCAAATGGTAATCTTATCATTCTGAGCATCCATGAGCTTCTGTTTTTCTGGTTTTCACCGTCGCTGCTCTGGTAAGTTACTTGACAAAAGTTGACGTATGCCCATAGGAATATTGCATCTTGCTAAAGCATAGCATTAGCAAAGCTTCAAACAAGTATAAATTGGCGCTAACCGGAGGTGTGTAGTAACACGTTCCATTTGCTCTGTCACATTTACTTAAGTAACTTTTTTTGTACTTTATTGAGTAGTTTTATTGCAGGATACTTTAACTCCTCATACTTGAGTATATTTATGAAGAAAAACATATACTTTTACTCCATTATATTTGGTTGCACTCTTTGCGTTACTTTTTTATTATCTGTGAGACATCGCTCTGACGCAATGAGTCAAAATTCAAAGCAACTGCTCCGCTGTGTGTGTGAGAGCTTTGGTCCAATCACATTCAGCGTCTTGTCATCTCCATGACAACGATGGGTTGACACGGCTTGATACGTGGGCCGGCCGGTGCCTTTGCACTGTACAATCTAATATTAATTAAAATGAACTTAAAGCAAACATAAATTTTTTCTTTCATAATTTTCTTGACGCTTGGATGAAAAATGGATTCTAAAAAGAGAAAGGCTGGTGCAGAGAAACAACGGACAATTATGGGGTTATTTGTCCCAGCATCATGGCATTTTAATCTGGCCATATTTGCCTCCCACTTATAAGAACTCAACATGGAACTTTAGGAAATGTGGCGGTAAGCTGCAATGTTAGCTACTTAGCTAACTGCTGCTGCTAATGCTAACTCAAGTTTTCCTGTTTTATTCTGAGTAAATTCATGAAACTAACCTAGCTAACTGTCTTAACTAGCTGCTGCTGCTCATGCTAACTCAAGTTTTCCTGTTGTATTNACTAACCTAGCTAACTGTCTTAACTAGCTGCTGCTGCTCATGCTAACTCAAGTTTTCCTGTTGTATTCTGAATAAAGTCATGAAGCTAACCTAGCTAACTGTCTTGGGGCCAGAATTGCCATGATTTGTTATGTGGTAAATATCTGATTTATTACTGTCTGTTTCTTTATATGATATGATTTGGATCATATTAGAAGCTACATATGGCTACTTTGCATTTTTTTTTCCTCAGACGAGCACTTTATAGCTTGTTGATTATTCTAAAGAATAAGCTTGATCAAAGTTACCCACTACTCAAGTAATTTTTTTTAATAGATACTTTCTTACTCTCACTCAAGTAATTATTTTGGTGAGTACTCTTACTTATACTTGAGTTACTATTATCATAAAGTAACAATACTTTTACTTGAGTACAGTTTCTGGCTACTCTACCCATCTCTGGCACTAACAGTGAATAAAACTAGTCAAAAATACGTCAGAATTATTTTTTTGAGTCAGCGAAAACAAATACATGCACATACAATCACAGTACGGTGAAAACTCCAATGATATGGTTTTGATGGGACGGAGAAGTGGCATTACTTTTCCCTTGTCAACAGAGACTAAGAGATTACCTCCTTCTTTTTGCACACAAACGCACGCTTACAATTTATGTATTCAATACAGGCGCAGGTCTTGGACTTGACCCATGTTTTTCTTCATCTTTTAAGCATTGTTCCTGTGGACTGGACATCAATAGCACATTCGTCCGTGGAGAATCTCCATCACAAATCAATACAGTTTGAAAATCTTTCATGTGCAATATGGCTGCCTCCAAAACGTATGTCATTTAATACGCCAATGCAGTAGCCAAATGCTCATGTGAATGTTTTTATGTCTGTCTGCCCTTGAGAGATTGATTTTTTTTTCCCCCCTAGTTAAGCGATAGGATAATGCATCGATGAAACATGCATTAATGTATACAGCAAACTGAGTGCTGATATGACTTTTGAGATGTATGATAATGTGGAGTATGTCCATTTGCATACTTCTGCACACACTAAGACAAATGTACACAATTCCGTACTGTGCGTGAAAACATACACACAGCTACACACTCTCTTATCTCCTCCAGCAGCCTTTCTGCTGGGGGAGCCATGATTTAGGCCTTGATCCTTCAACTCCTCTGAGAAATTCTGCTTGATTACTGTGGCCTGCCTGCTAGATCGATGAATCATCAATAGCAGTAATAATGTCTAACATGCTGCGGCTAGCCTTTATTGTTGCCTCGATGACGGCTCCCAGGCAGAAAGTGAATCGAGTCAATATGTGCCGAGACATTAAGGTCTATAGCAAAAAAAAAAACAAGACAAAATCAGCCATAACACAGTTTAATTAGGCTGTTTTCATCATCAAAGCATTCCCATGCAGAATTATGCTGAGCTTCTCAGTAATATGAGGAAAGAATTAGACACATTCAACAAAACAGTCATAATGTCAGCTATTATGTGCTCACGAGGCGAGCCAATAAAGAAACCGTGTCAAATTCAACTGATTTTCCTGCATAGCCTTTGCGTCCAAGATTATATTGCAAACATAAAGGCATTCAAGAGTCTACTTAAGGTTTTATTCAAAACAGCAAAATCCAGTAATTTTTTTGTCCTTTTTCTATTTAAAGAAAAGAAAGCGCAAAGTTAAATCATAAATTTACTGTTCTAGCTGTTAAAAGAATTTTGCAGGATGCCACTGAAGGTATACTTAAACCTGGCAAACGAAGGCGTTAATGATACGTTTGTCTGCTGCACCTGAGAGAGAACTCGCAACAAAACGGTGCGAGACTTTGAAGCTGCAAAACCAGCAGCAGGAATAATAACAAAGCTAATTATATTCAGAGAGAGAGAGAGAGAGAGAGACCCACCCAAGTTTCAGGCTTTATAGGTTCCTCCTCGGTAATTACCAGAAGGTAAGCATTAAATATAAGTGCATCATTATGTTAACAATTAATACAATTATGTCATCCCTCCCGGCAAGCATGTTCTACGATGACTAGGATATGTGCGCGGAGGGGGGTATCTTGTGTAGGGGGGGTGGGGGTGGAGGAACCTTTGTTACCACCAGATTTAAATGTCATTTTCAGTCAACACAGCCTGGAAAATAGGCTAAATAAGCAAAGCTGGAGAATATCATTAGCCCCTTTTAGTTTGCTCCTCCCTTTGTTGTCCACATCCTTTTATTCCCCGCTGACTTCCTCCTCTCTCTCTCTCTCTCTCTCTCTCTCTCTCTCTCTCTCTCTCTCGCTATTTCCGCCTACTCATTTCTTCAGTTTAAGAAACACACAAACATGGCGTATTTAATGAAAAACAGCCCTGCATTTTATTATGAAGCACAAGGAAAAAGACAAAAATAATCATCACTCAAATTGATGTTTGTTTTGCTTTCTCCTGAGTCGCTCTTTATTCTCTGTAAAGAAAACTGTTTTCTTTTTTTAGCCACGGCCTGCGGTTCAGTGAAGAACAGTCGAATAATAAACTTTTGAACCGTGTCAGTCGTCAGGGAAAAGTCGGCTGTGATCATTCCTGTGAAGATGGAAGCATTCTGATCCTGATTGATCCGTTGCTGCTCTCTGTCTTCATCCATCTGATGCATATCCAGCATCTACATTCCCTTCCTCCAACAAACAACTTCACATTTAATGTCTGACAGACTCAAACTATTCCCACACTGTTAAAGATTGATCATATGGATTCTTTTGTCTCCATAAACAATTCAATGATCCTCTCCAAAAAAGTGAATATACAAATAGAGATGGGATATGAAATTCCAGAAAGACACAGAAAGGAGAATCTGTAAGAGTGTGAGCTGCATTTTTAGTTTAACTTATTGTTTTATATGTGCAGTCGTAGTGATAAACTTTTATTCCAGTCTGAGAAAAAAAAAATCATTTCCAGGCTGTTTTGAGGCTACATATTGAGATCTAGCATGTTAGATCATTGACTGTTATTTGGTGAATATACTCGAGTCTAAGCCTTTTTTTTTTTTTTTNAGCCTTTTTTTTTTTTTTTGCCAAATTTCACAACGCAAATCGGGGGTTGGCTTATACACGAGTAATTCAAATCAGATCCCAGAGAATGAAATTTCCAGGAATGGAAATACTACCCATTACCACTACCCATGGAAAATAGTTTCAATCATACCTTAGAATGATGGATTTCCTGACTAAACATCTTATTCTGCATATTTTGTGGCGGCCAGTAAGCCGTGATCCGTCAGTTACAGTAATCAGCTGCTGAATAAATATCATGTTTACCGGTATGTGGATTATTTTCAGAAAATCAGAGGAATACTATGACAATACCCAGAAAAACAGGTAATTTGCTAAACAAATAAATTGGCAGGTCAAAATCGGTCGGCTTATAGTCGAGTATATATGGTACTTTGAAACCATGTGTAATTTCAGCTCATTTTGAAATGTTTGTCTGTTTGTTCCGGGCTGAATCACACATAGTGCTTTTCCACTTTCTTAAACCAGATCCATTCAATATCCATGGAACCAAGGTGCCATTTAGCGAACCAGCAGATTTATTTATTTTTTTTTTAAGTAACAGTGGAAGTCGATCAGTGAAAACAAACAAGATGGTGGACCGCATTGTTTTCCTGCAAGCTTTTCTCTTCATATTAAAAGTATTTATTTCAATCCAACTGAGTTATTACAACACCTTGACTTTTCTGTTTCTCACTTTTGTGGAGTAAAATTCAGGTTCTGCTATTTTCTAGTTCTGAACAGGAACCATCTTTTTTGGTTTCACACCAATTTGTTTTCGGTTGAAATGCTTCAAATTGTTCCATATTAGTTTTGCGAACAGAACGGAACCCATTCCACATCTGTGGAAATCCCAGAAACAGAAGGTAATCCAAATTCTATCAACAAAAGCCGTGTGAGAACATCTGCGCCTCTCATTGGTCAGAAATGACTCGGCGCAGGAGCAAGAAAACCAAAAATTGGAAGAAGTTGCTTTGCCAATAACAACAACAGAACTGCCATACATTCATAATCATAGTTATCATTGGGGCCATAAACCAAGCAAAAATATTCGAGCGTTTTCCCAAGTCAGTCAGTAGATCAACAAATTACTAGTAGTTGGTTGGTTCAGAACTGGTTTAGCTCGTGTTCACACCACAAATGAACCACTCCAGAGTTTATGAGCAGACTGAGACCTCTTCCTCAAAAGGGGTTTTGGTGTGATTATGTTCTGATTCAACCAGTTTGTTAGCAGTGCAAATTTTATCTGACAAACACAGAAAGCCACCTCAAAACAGAGTAATTATGATGTCATAATGCTGAGTTTGATCAAACAGACATGTTTGAAAAGCCTCGTTTCTTCATGTTCAGTTCACAGGCGAAAAGCAGAGAAGTAAAATTCATTTTTATTGCTATATGTTGGATTACTTTATTTACAAAATAAAACACCTTTCTTTTAGTGAACAGTTTATCATTACCTCCACCTCTAAAATCCCTAAGTATCCACTCTTTTATTCCATTTCCCACATTAGAATCATCTTTGTGGGTGTTCTGCTTTGCCTTGATTTTTTTTTTTTTTTTTTTNTTTTTTTTTTTTTTTTTTACCATGCTGTTACTTTATAACTAATGAACATGGTTCCAATTTAATAACGAATGGGATTTATCAACACGTTCGTGGGTTCAATGAAAACTGTGCATGTGAGTATCTTAAAAATTCAGCAGCGCTTGTTAATTTATGAAATTATGTGAGGAGACCTACACACATTTACCAACATACTGATAAACAAAGCCTTTTATTTAATTAAAACATTTTATTGCACTGTGCTTGTGCAGTCTGTGCTATTAGAGAATTGCAATCAGATCCAGCAGCAAGTCTGCAGCGCATAAATTCAAATTGAATAATTCTGTTTTCTCATGGTCATTTTCATCTGATTATAAAATCCCTCAAACTTCCTCAGGAATAATTTCTGTATATATTTATGGATCTATCATTGTTATACGTCAAGTTCTTTCACCGCTTTGAGGTCAAAACAGCATTATGAATAAAATACGGTAATTAAGATCACTTACAGAAGCAGTTACAGTTGTAGTTGATTGCTGAGTTGGATTTGTGAATGGAAAATTTCATAATATTTAGATTTTCCTATTACTCTTCATATAATCCATATATATAGTCCAGCAATTAGAAGATGTAAAAGAATATTTTTCAATGAATAGAAAACATGTGTTGGTACTCTGTTCTCAGCCTGTGTTGGAGAATAACTGATTAGGAAGCATAAACCCTCTGCAGTCTAAAGTTAACTTTCTGTCTAAAAAGCTGTGCTGGAAAAAAGACTTTACAAAACATTTTGGCTTGTGAAAATGTGAACATTTATACAAAACCTCAAAACCACAAACAAGGTTTTGAATATGGTTTCAGTGATGTTAGAAATATGTTAAAAGACCATACCACCCATTTTGCATGTTTGAGTCTAATATATTCAATTTTCATACATGTTATGTTACTGACAATCATTTCCCAAAAGATAAAACCATATTTCAGCTTTCCTGATATTTTGCTAAATCTCTTAATCTTTCAAAATCAAATATTCAAGCAATGCACCCACCTTAAAAATCCATGTTTCTCCTGCTAATAGTTACACAAAATTATGAAGTCATGGTCATTTAAATTTTTCCATAAACGCAGGTCTTCTTTTGGGACTATATTCCCCAGTGGAGGCATAACATTCACTCCATGCTTGTTATTGCGCTTAAACACTAAAATTACATAACTTCTAAAAAAAAAAAACAAAAAAAACCTGAATACACGTCTTGTTGGTGATGATGGATTACCAATCCCNTAAAAAAAAAAAACAAAAAAAACCTGAATACACGTCTTGTTGGTGATGATGGATTACCAATCCCAAAATCGTTTCAAGTATCAACAACTTAATTTTAATAGAATGAACTGAAACCAATGGTGATCTGGAAGGTAGGAAAAACATTTTTAATTCACCTTTCCATTAGCTTTGGAAAATGACTGTCAGTAACGTTACGTGTATGAAAATTGAATATATTAGGCTCAAACATGCAAAATGGCCGGTATGGTCCTTTAAGGTTTAGATGATGGATTCTCCAGAATCAAATAAACATTTTTTCCAAAAAGCAGCTTGTATTCTAGAAAATCTTAAATCATTTTGTATTTTGGATTTTTCCTATTTGTTTTAGATTTAAAAACTAATAATAATATCTAGATATTTTTCCACCAAAAATATATATATAGAGAAAGATTTTTAAATCAATTTTTTGAGATTTCTATTTTCTGTAATCAGGTAGAAAATTAATAAACTGCTGGAATCAAGAATTTGTTTTATTTCTTTCAATTTTTCTTTTCTTTTTGACTTTTTAAAGATTTGCTTGTTAGATGTTCTTCTCTGAAAGATTTATTTTTTTTGTTTATTGTACAACCCAAATCATTCTTAAAAAAAAAAAGAAGGCAGAAAATTGGCAGGGCTTGGTTTAAAAAAAAAAAGTCAAAACATTCAAAAGTCAAACATATCTACTTTGTCTTTTAAACATTTTTGAAATTTCCTTTTTACAGCAGAGGTTTTTCAGTAGCAAATAAAATCTAAATTTAATTTAAAAAAAAATAGTAAAACTGCAAAAGTGACTCAGATCCTGCAGAAGTTTAACAAAGGCAGTATTCAGCTTGTCTTGGCATCCCAGGTGGCACTATTCTTCCACTCAAGCTTTGCCCTTTAAGTTGCTGTTTGAGTAATTCCCATCAGATCCAGATATTTCTCAGAATTTGTCAGGAAGCAGAGGGAAAAACAAAAACATGATGATGAAGGATGGAAAGAAGAAAGAATCCATCAGCAGTAGCTCCCATAAACAAAAGCCTGTAATGAGGTATGTGCTTTGAGCTTTTCTCTCCGTTTCATCTGGAGGTTTGTCTTGTTGGAATTGTGTGTGTATGGGAAAGACAGATTGCTCCAAGACAAAAACAAATCCATCCTTTTATAATTTCGACATTAATTTGACTCTATCCTGTAGCTCTGCTGTGTTGTGAGGCAGCGTATGGATTCTATGCTGATATGTTGTATTATTTCCTGTAGGTACACAATCCATGCATGTTTGAGGAGCTTTTATTCCTCACATATTTTACTTTAAGCACCAGATATCCAGTCTACTCTACCTGAGATTGCTTTATAAACCTGGAAATTGAAGCCTCCCACATGCTAGAAATACCTTCTCCATCTCACATGTACATGCTGCACATTCACATACATACTGATACGCACAAATTATCTACACACAAACGCAAAACAAATATGTAGATCCACTGCTTATGATTTCTGTGAACTTCATTTTCTCTGAATAATGTTTTTTTTGTTATTTCCACTTGTACTGCTATAAAGGAGGGAGAATGTATAGTATGTTGGAAGAGCATTTTGTAGTTTTAAAAGCTTTAAAACGTGACAGAAGAAATGTATCCTGTAATATGATATCTATGGTGTGACAGATGCATCATTTGGCCAAATCTTCACTGTAAGTCCCACATGTTGAACAGGACCAGAAAATAAAACTGGAACCAAAACTGCAAAGGTAACTTTAGCCCATGGAAATGCAAAAGTTCTTGTTTTTAGTACCAAAGAAGCAGCAACAGGTTTGTATTGTGGCAGCACTGAGATGTGGTGGGGAAAAAAAACAAAAATCAAAATAACAGCAATAAAAGCTCTCAACATGAGCTAAACAAAAAACAAACACATTTTTGCTCAACAAAAATGTAGCAGATAGCAATGTGCAATGAGTTTATCAGAATGGAGAGTATTTCAGTAAGTGGAACTATTTTCCACTAGAGTTGAAGCAGTTCTGGCATGTGCTTCTTCTCATATGATGTAAATACAGCTTAATGCTGAATGTTGATCATCACTCTGTGTGTGTGTGTGTGTGTGTGTGTGTGTGAGAAAGTCTGGGTTTCATCCTCTCTCAGCTTCAGTTTGAGTAACAGACAGTCAGAGCTGTCATAAAACCGTAATATTGTGCGATTGTAACGTTTGATTTTAATCTGAGTCTGACTGCAGCTCGCACATTTACAGCCGTTATCAGCAAAACTCTCATTAAACGAGATGCTGAACCGTTTCGCCGTCGGAGTGTAAGCTTTTTTTTAGCGCTTCTAGTCTGGTCACTTTTTAACCGGATCATCAAAAGGCCATGATGTCATGTTGATGACTTTGTGTCACGGTGTGGCGAGTCTTTCCTCCATTTAAACGTATCAAAAACTAAAGACATGATTATTGATTTCAGAAAGTCATCATTCCAGTCCCAAACTAAGTGTTATGAAAGGTGATGACAGAGAACTGTTGGACAACTATAAATATCTGGGTGTTGTTCTTGATAACAATCTGTGCTTTGAACCCCACGTGGATGCCATCTCAAAAAAAAGTACAACAGCGTCTTTTTGAGAAAAATGAAATCCTTTAATGTTTGTACTGCAATGATGACACTTTTTTATAGACGTTTTATTGAATTCTTTTTTTGTCGTAGCCTGGTATGGAACTCGTAACCTGTCCAATAAAAACAGACTTGGAAGCCTTGTTAAAGTGGCAAGCAAGATTTGTGGAGTGAGTCAGGNCAATAAAAACAGACTTGGAAGCCTTGTTAAAGTGGCAAGCAAGATTTGTGGAGTGAGTCAGGCCCAGCTCATGGACATTTCTAATAAGCAGGTTCTTAGGATGGCTAATTCCTTTTTGGATTGTTGTGATCACCCCTGCAGAAGGAGTTTGAGCTCCTGCCTTCCGGCCGCCGTTTTAGGCTGCCCGCTAGGAGGACTAAGAGACATAAGGTCTCCTTTGTTTCTGTGGCTATTGATAGGCTTAACAGGAATCAGCCCTTTTACATTTATATGAGTTTTCATGACATTTATGTTAGGGCTGCGTGATATGGCCTAAAACTAAAATCTCGATTTTTTTTTTTTTTTTTTTTTTTTTTTTTTTTTTNAAAAAAATTGTTGTTTTGCTGCGCTTTGACTGCAGATCTGCACCTCCCAGCGCTGCATTGCTGCCGCTCCACTGCATGTTTCTGTCACAGCTGCTAAAATAGTTTTCAGAGCTGCTACTTTTAGTAGCTGCAGCATCTATAAACTTTCCATGCTGGGAAGCGTGGAGCAAACGGCTCTGTAAAGGTTGTAGGAGATGCACGCCGTGAAGTGCAAAACCGAACAACTTCCAAATGATGAAGTGACGTTGCCTTTTTTTTTTTTTANTTTTTTTTTTTTTAATTTTTATTTATTTATTTTTTTTTGTAGAAACGAGCTCATCCTCAGTCGAAGCGTTTGTTAGCATCTTACTGCTCGTCTGACCTGTGAAAACTTCGTGGGCGTGGCATCAGCGAACGTGATGGGCGGCTGATTGGTAAAGTAAGTAACTGTGTCCACTGCAGGCAGAGCTGCAGACCCTCACGGACACGCGGAAAGCATACACAAGGCTTGTAGGTTTAAAGCGCACAAAACGGGAACGGGCTTGATTGACGGAGAGCGACCCACTGTCACATTTTCCCCATTAAAAATAGTTAGTTTTTTTTTTTTTTGTTGTTTTTTGTTTTTTAAATCTCGATTTTCCGATTCAGCCATTTTACACATCGTGCCAAAACGTAAAATCAAATTAATTCGATTAAATCGATTTATCGCCCAGCCCTAATTTATGATCATTTGTTGACTCTATTTTTGATTTGTTGGCTCTGCTTTTTAATGCTTTTTTGTCTTTNTTTATGATCATTTGTTGACTCTATTTTTGATTTGTTGGCTCTGCTTTTTAATGCTTTTTTGTCTTTTTGTTTTTTGTTGTTAAGACTGTCTGGCTGCGGATGTTTGTATTTTTGATGCGGTGGCCCGTATCACCTGTACTTGTGTATTTTTCTTTAAACTCTGGCTGCAAACCAAATTTCTCCTAGTGGGATAATAAAGATTTGAACTTGAACTTGATGACAGAATACAGTATAGCCATAATGTATTCTTGCACTGTAGCCAAATAATGCACCATTTATCCAGAAAAGCGCTGAAATTAAAACATATTTTGTCATCTTTGCACGCCTGCATGCTGACACAAGGAAACATAAATGCAAATTCAGACAAATAACCTTGTTTCCTCACGCCAAACTGCTCTCTGTGAATGTTTATTGTGAATGAGGGTTATCGCCTGTTGGCCCAGACAAAGATGCATGCAGCAGCAGCCCACAGCTCCATAATGAGACATCTGCACCATAATCCAGCCACCTTCTCCTGATAAAGATGAGCCATGTAACTGCACATCATGCCAAATGAGCCTTTCCTGTCATCTCAACCCCAAACAAATGCAATTTAGCTGCTATTATGTGTGAAATAGCGGACATGGTAGAGCAACCACAGTGGAGTAAATACACATACATTTCCATTTAAGGAAAGAAATGTGTTATGTGAAACAATTATTGGCATCAAGATAACTGGATTTTAAAGCAGTCTCAAGCAGCTGCTGTGCATAACAAAATAAAATCTGCTACCCTGTGATTTTTCTATAAAGTTATTTAAACCTCCACGGTGCAAAAAGAGCAACAGTTATTCAATTTTGTTGCCCCAATATGCAATAAAATAAAAATACTGAATATCAAAGCTCAACTCGTAAACTGCAGTCATGAGAAAGTATCTCATCTCTTCTATTTTTGCATATTTGTCACATTTTAATTGTGCCAGATCTTTAGATAAAAATAAGACAAAGTTAGCCTGATTAAACACAAATAGTTTTTTAAATGATCATTTCATTTATTGAAGAAAAAAGCGTATTCAACCTATATCACCCATCTGAAAAAGTAATTGCCCCCCTAAGCTTAATAACTGGTTGTGCCTCTTTAGCAGCAAAAACTGCAACCAAACGCTTCAGATAACTGTTGATGTTGATGTGTGTGTTCTGCTCCAGCATGAGGACTGACTCGTATCTTCAGGCTGTGAGGTGGTGACATATGAAGTCCTGTTGGAGGAACTCATCCTCCCTTATCCCTAGCTGAGTTAACAAGGTGTGCAGGCGTGTGTGAGGGTTTTTCCTCTGGGGCAGAGTGTGGAAAAAACCTCTGCAAGTCCAGATGTGACAACTATATTTCTGTCTTGCTTAAAGGAGAATTCTACGCTTATACAGTATATTGTTAGACTGAATATCTTCATTCTGTGCTGTTCAGAGCTTTCCAGAAGGTATATGTACATGTGTGTGTGTGTACCCCAAACCTGCTAGATTTCTGCCAGGTTTTCCTATATTTGCCCACAGGTCTTTTTTGACCCTACAAGAATACACATGACCTGGCTGTTGTTATACTGCAGGTGTAGGTGGTGATAGTGATGTATAGATGGAAGAACACAACATTTCCTGTTCCTAAACATCAAAAGTCTCTCTCTCTCTCTCTCTCTCTCTCTCTCCTTGAAATGCAACTANCTGTTCCTAAACATCAAAAGTCTCTCTCTCTCTCTCTCTCTCTCTCTCTCCTTGAAATGCAACTAGAGGTTGTGCAGAGATTTATTTTTTATTCTATTATTATTTGTTTCTTTTACAATTTACTAAATTTTAGCTGCACTGTCAGATAATTCCACATTATTTATTTTATTTATTTTTAACAGGGACCATATACATTCATCAACATCATGCGTAACCATGTGTAAATGTATCAGATTTAGTCAGAAGAGACTAATTTCCATCCATAGTACATGTACATAGTATGGACATTCTATCTGTCATTGTGACATATTAACAAAAAAAAAAAAATAGCCCAATGGCTAATACTGCAACATGGTTACTCATGTCATATACCTCTTAAAATATTGCAAAAATCACATAATAGTCAAGCAAATATGAACAATTACATTAATATTTTAATGAGTTTTTTTTTTATGTTGCTCTTCTGTGGATCTTATTGTATTGTATTCATTATGTATTTTGTATTGTATTGTGTTCTGTTCTGTAAAATGCTGCAGCTCTGAGCCTAAGACAGATTTCCCCAAGGGGACAATAAAATTACAGCCAGTCCCCGACTTACGAACTTACAAACAACCCGTACTTTCGAACCAACCGCCATAAAGCCTATTAAATTAAAAGTTTGAGTTGCATACAATGATTGTAATAATGATCGGCACACTACTTTACGATGCCTCTTCTGATGTGCAAGACATCAATAGGAGCGAGAGTAAGTGTTAACCTACATGTTTTTTTTTATACCCCCCCCACACACACACACACATTATTATGTTTACAATGTTTTTGGATATCTGGAAGTGTTTCTTTCATGTTTCTTATGCATAGAAAAGTAAAATGTATACGCTAGATATGCACCTTAAGTAACTGTTCCGACTTATGTACAAATCCGACTTACATACAGCTGTGGGAACGGAACTCGTTCGTAACCTGGGTACTGCCTGTACTCACATAATATACCTCTTAAAACATTATGAAAACAAATATGAACAATTACATCAATATTAATGAGTTTTTATTTTTATGTTGCTCTTCTTTGGATCTTATGGTATTGTATTCATTATCTATTTTGTATTGTATTCTATTCCGGTTTGTAAACTGCTGCAACTCTGAGCCCAGGATAAATTTTCCCAGGGATAATGAAGTATATAGTATCGTATCATATCGTAAAGGGTTCAGACGAATGTGCAGATTGCTAAACATAATGAAGAATCCTCCAAAAGCAAACTTCTAGAAGGTTCCTGACCACACTCCACAACATTGCAGGGTGTCATATTTGTCATTGTGGGATCAAAAGGCTGCTCATAAACGCTCCCATGCACCTTCAGTGTTGTCTTGGTTGAAGCCGATCTAGTGCTTGTCTGTTGTCGTGGATTTTCCCTCAGGATACCTTCAGTTAAAGCCTGGATGGTTCTAATAGAGGTGAAGAACACAGAGGCGAGGCCGTGTTGATCATCAGGAAGATTAAATAACTCAGGCCTGACAGTTTTTATGAGCTCACCTCTTGAGGAAAGAAGATAATTGTCTCTGCACAGTTATTCTACTCGCTGGTTGTCACAGGAGTCTGTGTTAGATGGATTAACGCAACAGTTGATAATGACATTTGGTCAAAGTCATACAAATAAGCCAACTCAGACAAACAATCAAATGCAATTATGATTATTGTTCTTCTGATTCTGAATTCATAACTACTGAAGTGGGGATTAGAGGATTGTGTTTGGAACTTTACCTGAATATCAATGAGTTTCTTCTGTGCATACCGACAGAAAACAGCGCAGAGGATCTTGGCCACACTTCGGATTAATTTGAAGTATAATCATGATCTTACATGTTAATGGGAAAGCTGATTGGTGTACTGATGAGGAAGCGAATGACTCAAATACACAGAACACACACACTGAGTGTAATCAGTCCATGGCAGCAAATACCTGCCCTGCAAATAAACATCCACCAACTCTATCAGTGCTTTACATCAGTCTTACACCTGTTCAAAGATAAGGAAATCTGAGGGAAAAAACTTAAACCACAGCCTCTCTCATGGAAGGGTCACAGGTCACCAGTAAAAATCTAGTTTTACTGGGCAGCTGCAACAAAAAGTAAAAGCTGAATTCTACATTTGATGCTTTCAAGTACATTTGAACTCTCTCTGCATCAAAGTTGAGCAAAAGACAAGACCTTCTTTGAAACAAAAACCCAACCAATGAGTCTGTATGCTCATTGGTTCTCATTATAAATAGACATGAGAAGTGAAAACAAAACAACATTCTAGTGCATAGTTGATATTGGTAAAATACTAGAAAAAAAGGCATTTTGCAATTAATTTTTGGCTTCTGGGTGTCAGAAGAACTCCAAAATAAGTCAACGGACACAGAGTCCTGTTATACTAAAGCATATAGCATTGTGGCTAACATATTAGCAAACAATTGCCTATGTGCATATTCAGGGAGCAACATTAGCAACCTGATGGAGTTGTGATACTGTTGAATCTAAGTCCAATATTAATTTTCTTTTTAGTTTAGAGAACAAAACACTCTGTGTTGTTCTCAAATCCTGAGGAGAAAAATCTGTTTTTTAATTTGCTGACGGTAATTGTTTCTGCTATTATTTTTGTACACATACTACTTTTGATACTTTACCACATTTTACAGTACAACAAATGCTTAAGTAAAATTCTGTATGCAGACTTGTTATGGAATATTTTATTGTAGTAGTTTCAAAGTTTTATTTGTCATGTGCAGTCAAGTATTACTACGTTTACCACTATATAGGATTTGAGAACTTCTTCAAAACCTGCTATATGGTGGACTACAAACAAAATGTCAATAATAACAAGCTTCAGATTAAGAGGAGACAATTAATGTTCACAGAAAAATCAGGATTGTGCACAGAAAACTAATAAATCTATTTCAGTCCCAGTTTCATTTACGTCACATCACAGTTAACTCTGTAAATTCAAAATGATGAGGAAACTTAAGGATAGCATGAATGTTACACAAGATCTGCCTTAAATTTAATACAAATTACGCATAAAGTGTTGGTATCACGAAGTCCTATTTAACAGTTCTCTACAGAAATAAAACCATGTAGACAGAATCATGCACATGCGCACACACACACACTCACACACACTGGTGCAGGTCGTTATAGGTCATCCAGATGGCCTTCCTCTAACAGCCAATTTATCAGGAAATACATTTGTTTACTCCTTACTGCATACAAAGAAAAAAAAATCAAATAACTCTGAAGAAAAATGGAGAGAAGCAGAGGGAGACGAACATCATCTGATTAGATGACATGAGAAAATAACATGATTTACCACAGTGGGCACTAACCCCAGGCTCTGAGGTGCCTGACTCATCAAACAAGGCTTTAAAGGACCATACCAGCCATTTTGTTTGAGCATAATATATTCAATTTTCATACATGTTACGTTACTGACAATCATTTCCTGAAGGATAAAACTGTATTTCAGCTTTCCTGATATTTTGCAAAATCTCTTAATCTTGCAAAATCAAATATTCAAGCGATACACCCACCTTAAAAATCNTTTTTTTTTTTTTTTTGTTTTTTGTTTTTTTGTAAACGCAGGTATTCTTTTGGGACTATATTGAATGTACCTTTCGGAAGCATTTTTAAATCACTCCGTGTTTTTGGTTTTTGTTTTTTTGTTTTTTTTTTTAATCGTACTTAAACACTAAATTTATGTAACTTTGAAAAAACCTGAATACAGTCTTGTTGGCGATGATGGATTACCTATCCCAAGAATGTTTCAAGTATCAACAAGTTGATTTTAATNGTTGGCGATGATGGATTACCTATCCCAAGAATGTTTCAAGTATCAACAAGTTGATTTTAATACCAGGATAAACTGAAATGACGGTCTGGAAGGTAGGAAAAATTTTTTAACTTACCGTTCCAGTAGTATGCTCTGGAAAATGATTGTCATTAATGTAACATGTATAAAATCAAATATAGTAGGCTCAAACATGCAAAATGGCCGGTATGGTCCTTTAATGCCACTGCGTCTACTTCATGTGAGCTGAGAAGTAAGTTTACTTGTTCCTCAAAACTATTATTATTATGTAATTTAAACCTAATGTTTGTGGTGCAAAATAAGTTTTGATTTATGATTCCAATTTGCCAATGGCTTGGAGGATGGCATATGCCCCCAAAGGAGTGATGAGAAGTGAATATGCCAATAATTTCATATTCATCTGTCCACAGTCTACTCAATACTCTAATTATTCAACTGTCTTTCAAAAATTATACAAATAGAGCAAATTTAGTACTGTTGCTCCTCTTGAGTATGAGTGGGCGTCCTGCAAAGATCCCACCAAGAGCACAGTGTGTGATTATGAAGGAGGTGAAAAAGAACCCAAGGGTAACAGCAGAAGACCTGCGGAAATATTCAGATCTCACTAGTGTCTCTGCTTATGTCCACTGTAAGAAAACAATGAACAATGTCTGGGCGGACACAATGTTGGGAACGACTGCTTTCCAAAAAAACATTTCTATATGTCTCAAGTTTCCAAAAGACCAACTGCATGTTCCACAAGGCTTCTGGGACAATGTTCTGTGCACAGATGAGACAAAGGTTGAAGTTTTTGGCAGGAACGTACAGCATTGTGGATGAACACCAAAACCTCATCCCAATTGTGAGGGATGGTTTGGGGGCTGCCTTGCTGCCTCAGGGCCTGGACGGCTTACAATCGCTGAGGAAACGCTGAGTTCAAAAATGTATCAAGAAATTTCAGAGGATGTCCATGTTGGCTCTCAAGCTTAGAAAAGCAGAATGATGCAAGAAGACAATAGCCAAAGACTTTAGCCAAAAACCAAACCAAACCAAAAGCCAAAAACTTTACTGTAAGGAGCATGTTTTCTCAGCCAGTATGAATTCAGATTTTTACTTCTATAAATAAAGATAACATTTATCCACCGCTGTGATATAAGAGGCTTTCTGTTTCATTTCAAACGTAAGCCCACACGGTTCTCTCCAGCTCTGCTTTCCGTCTGTAACTCAACGAATGCAGCACTGCTTTGGCTTTTTATCCCACATTAACTCAACATTATCACAGTTCTCAGTGTGACTTCAAAGTAAAATGAGCCAATCATCAGCCTGTATCGCTGTAGGATTGTTTGTAGGGTTAGACGACAGAGCTGGAACCTTATCGAACAAGCTCTCCGCCTTTGTCTTGGTCAGACTTGTGGAGCTGCTGGATGAGATGCGATTGAACCGGGCAGATGGAGATTATTGCAGATAAGCGGTCTGGACCACTTGAATCTTTGTGACTGGGGATAAGAAATATGGATCCATATTGCAGGAGGTGTAATGACCAAAGAGCCAGCTACAGCCTAAAAATGAAGTCCTGGTAAACAGCTAATTTCAAGTTATTTGTCTCATTTGTAATGAAGGCTGTTGAGTCAGAACTCAGAGCTGCACAGGTGATCTGAAGAAGTAATAAGGTGAACAAGTAATAAGGTGTAAATAGTATCAGTGGCCATATTTGTTCGTAATATTTCTGGCTGTAATCACAAAAACTCCTTGCAGCAGATCAAACGTGAAATTATCGATCAGTGCAGATATTTCTCGCTGTTTTTTTTTTTTTTTTTTTTTTCCAAACATCTTCACTTTATTTTCTCAACTTTTACCCCACTCTGGCATTTGTAAAAATTAAGACAAGGATTATATTTGACATCAGCTATTCATTATTCAAAGGCTGTGTATCCAGTGATCATATGAAGCATCAGTCGTGCATATCTTTAAAAAATAACGCTACGTTTTCTCAAGATGCAATATCAGTTAAAGTTGTGGGGGACAGTGTTGTCAACTTATGAGTGACAACTAGAAAAATGGCTGAAAGTTTCGAGGATCAGCTGATTGAGCATGTCAGAAGCCTCAAGTTATGAAGGCAAAAGAACTCTAATTATTTACCTGTACTCCCATTAAGGAATTAATAGGATTCCGTGGTTTGTTAAATATATACTGTATGACGGACTATGTAATCAGAGTATGAGAAAAGCCCATCAGGTGAGGAAATGCTTACTCTGATTATGATGTTTTACATGCCTGAATAAATCAATTAGCAATCTAAAATCAATATCTGTTAGAGCAAGCTTACTCTGATTTACACCAATTTCAATCTAATTAAGGTTGTATACACCTGTAAGGAGCAAACATTCATATATACTACTACATACATACTAAATAATTGAGATGAATGTTAATGAAATGCTGATTTCCCGTGATTGTTGCCTTTTTTTTTTTTTTTTTTTTAAACACTGTTAAGTGAAATCTGATGTAGTTTAAAGGTGTTCCTGTGTCAAGCATGTGTGATTTGTGTTTTGACCCTCATAGTGCCCCCTAGTAGCTGCACTATTAAATCCTACAGTCTGAGTATGCAAGTACGTGAGAAACACTGTATGCATAACAGATTTAATTGCCAACCTAACGACCCTATGAGTTGTTAGGCTGGCAAGTTAAAATTGAATATAATCTGCCTAACAATATATTTATCTTCCCACCAAATCGTCACTGGTTTTAATGAGAAATCATGAAAAAAACAAAACATGCTTGAAGTTAAATTTCCAACTGTACAGACTTCCTCAGTATGTTTATAACAGAGAAAAACAGATTGAAATTCAAAACGAGAAGCTATTCTTTTACCAGTTAATTTGGCAACAGCCCAAAACTCCAAGACTAAAATATATTTTTAAAAGTATGCCATGCCACAGATACTGCAGTTTTGTTTGCTTTTCCTTCTAAACAAGGAACTCATTGCGTTAGTAAAGCTTCAGGGAAATCGGGGGTGTTCGAGATCAGAGCACTTTGTGATGGGAAGTGTAAATAGAGAGGAAAATCAGGTTAGGATGCACTCAGCGCTCGTTTGCTGACAGTGTGAAATGAAAACGAGGTGCAGTGAGATGTGTGCAGGGATTCTGCTGAAGGTGAGCCGTAGGAGAAGTCTAATGAGCATGAGATGCACATGTGATTGACTAAGAGGCTGTTAATGTGATTTCACCCCTCCTTGATGAGTAGGTCAGCACTAGAAGGGAGGGAAGAAAGTCCGTGGAAAAGCTGCAGACACTTCAAAGGAGAAACACTGTGACGACGGCCAGCAAGTCCACAGCGAACTCGGAGAGTTGCACTGCTGAAGTATTTTTCCCCAACTTGTCTTTGCAGAGTAATTAACTAAATCACATCAAGCGAGCACAGAGATGACAGGCCGTCTATCACATCTTGTTTTCATTCGCAGCTTCCCGAAATGGTGACGAAAGGCAGATGAAAGGTGGACCAAGCTGAGGGGGTTTAATTTTTCACTTTCACCATAAGAGACAGACAGAGAAGGAACAAACCCAACCACAACTGCTGTAAAAATGTTCATTTTTTGCTGAGAGGAACTGGTAATTTATTAGCATCTGTCAGAGGGAAGTTTTAGAGTGCAAAAATATGAGTGTTTTTGTTACAGAACGTGACGTCTGCAGCAGCCTAATGACTTGCCAGGCTTGGATGTTTCATATCTCTATCCATAATACTGTAAAAAAAACAAAACATTTTATCGCTTCCAGATTCAAGGTCATATTCTAAACATCACACATAAAAACATTCCATTCTTGACTGACATTACTGCAGCTATGACGTGCGAATAATATTTCTGCTATTATAAGCATCTGCTGAAGCACATGAGAAACTAATGATGTCATCAAGCGAAAGACAAAATGAAGAGCAGGGCTATGCTAAGCATAAAAGTCACTTAAAAACTTAAAATTCCAAAATATGGTACAGAGAAAGATGTTTTTAATGAAGATTTTAAGTCGTGATTAACCACTGATATAAAACATGACTAAACTTGGTCAAACTTGTTGGAATGCATGAAATATCCCAATCAAAACTGTTTTTCATATTTACGTTTGAGACAAAGTTTTAAGGAGAACATGCACATCTACAAAATGATGACTTTTTTTTACTTTAGCCAAGAACAAAACCAGCCAATGGGAATGTGTGTTTAGGCCCAAACATGCCTGCACATACACACAAACACCTGATGTCTTTGGGACAGAGCCTTCAGTAATAATGTTAGACAGCGATAGACAATGCACATATAAAGCATTCTGACAGGCATGAAGCTTCTGTCCCAACACTGATTCTTGCTGCTAAAGTTAAACATGCACAGTTCAGCATAAGTTGCCATGCAGCTCTCTGTCATACTGCAACACACCACTAAACATGCTAACATTCATTACATTGTTACTGTTCCATGCATGCAGCAAACAGACCAGCTGAAATGGAATAGCTAGCTGGTGGGCTAGGTTACAATTTAGGAGGCTAAACAGGGCTTAGCTACCGTATATACTCGACTATAAGCCGACCCCCAATTTTGATCTGCAGATTTAGATTTTTAAAGAAACCTGCATATAAACCGACCCCCTGATGTTGTTCCATCAATTTGTTTTAGAAAATTATCTGTTTTTCTGAGAATTGTCATAGTATTCCTGTGATTTTCTGAAAATAATCCATGTACCGGTAAACAGCTGATTACCATAAGTGACATTAGCTAACATTAAGTTTTCTGGACTCCTTCCTTGTCTGAATCGCATTGATGAAACTAAGGAAAGCTTTACAAATGAGCTATAATTATCACGGTGCTTATTTAGCTGTGTAATTATTATTATTTTTTTTTTAAAGAATCTCACCCATTCTGTGTTTTCAGTAATTATCCTGTACCGGAGTCGATGCGGGCCTGTCTGTGCTGGACATTCCTCCATGCAGAGTTTTGGAATTCCCTCAGCCGATCCCCTGATGTTGTTCCATCAATTTATTTGTTTAGCAAATTACCTGTTTTTCTGGGTATTGTCATAGTATTCCTCTGATTTTATGAAGATAATCCNAAAAAAAAAAAACCTTGGCTTATACTTGAGTATATACGATAATTGCTAATGGCTAAGATGCAGGACTAGCTGGTCAGCTGGGTTAGCAATGCAACAAGAGGCTACTTTAGCCAAATGCAGACAGCATTATTTAAAGGACTATTCTAGTGATTTTGCATGTTTAAACCCAAGAAATACTACCTGCATGCACATATGCACATTACATTTTCCAAAGGATAAAACTGTATTTTAGTTTTCTTGTTATTTTGTCAGATCCTTTAATCTTTCAAAATCAAATGCTCAGGTAATTCAATTACATTCAATCAAATGTCCATCTTAAAATTTAATGTTTCGCCTGCTAACTCATATGTCCGAATGTAGAAGGCATGGTTGTGTTTAGTATCTTGATAAAAGCCGTCTTCTCCTGGGACTGTATTCTCTGGCAGAGATATATACATTTTCTTTCATACAGTTCTATGTTAGACTGTGAAAACAACAGAAGATGAGCTGTTATCTGATCACAAAAGAAGTGATGGCACAGTTGCAGGGATGCACAGGTCAAGAGAGGAAAAGGTTCCTCAGTGGCTTACTGGCTGCCGTCAGTACTGGAAAACAGGAGCGTGGCTGTTGTGTTGCAGGGCAGCGCTGCATGTCTCCACACATCTGCTGTGTACAGCAGGAAAGAACCAGGGCAGTTTGTTTGAGAGGCATTATACTCTGCTGGTGTGTTACAGCCTTAACATAGTTTACAAAAGAGATTCTGAATCTCAAGTGCACTTCCTGGTTAAATAAAGGTTAAATAATAAAGTTTGTGATTAATGGTCACTCATGCTTCTCATTATGTACTGTATCATGTTTCTTCTTAATTCCACTGCGTGTGTATAAGTGCACCATTGATGCAGACAGTGTCGTGTACAAGTTCAAAGAGTTCATCTGAACTCAACCGCTGAAACGGGCTTTCATCTGTATGTTTGTATGATACTGGTTATTCAAGCAATGGCATGTAAATTTATTTATACAGTATATATTCCCAGCGCATGTCTCTTTGAGCCAACACAGATCCATATGTGTTTATGTTGTGATGCACTGGCCACTCGTGCGTGTTCACTATTGTGTTGGAGCACTGTCCTGTGCAGTTTCAGCATATCAGACATTGGAAAGCTGATAAGAGAAAGCCAACGAAGCACAACAAAAGCTCCTAAACTAGCATCAATAATAAATAGTCACAGTATCTCCTGGGCTAAAAACTGCAGGAGGTGGTCTACTGAAACCCGCCATCTGTGGCCCAAACAAAAACCTTCTGAAGTTCTGATCTCTGCCCCCACCCTCTCTCCAAAGACCCCAATACTTATGGGACTTTGCAGCTATTTAATGTTTAATGCCCTCTAAAGCCAAAAGAATGCTAATTTCTGTGGCCTGCTACCAATTTTCCTCCTTTTCACTCTCACCCCAAAATTACAAATCTGTTGTCCCCACGGCCCTATTTATCCCCGGTGTTACAGCTGGGGACAATTATGCGCAGGAAGCTTGCAGGGGAACGTATTTTGGGAGCAGGCAGGAAGTGAGTGGCGGATCCATCCTTCAAGGGAGGGAAGGCACCGGGCTACAGGGGGTGCACTCTGGCCACGGGGCCCTTCTGAGGTCTCATCACTCCACCCCCGCTGATTCTTTGCCGTCATCACGGCTTGTGAAGATTAGCCAGACATGGATGCGAGTGGGGGATCAAGACCAAAAAAAAAAAGGATTAAAGAATAGGTGAAAAGGAGAATGAACTGTTTCCTTTGTCCTCCTCTCCTACCGTGCAAGCATTGGGGTTTTTAATTTTAGACAGAATAAAATGCCTTTGTTTTGTGTGGTTGTGAGGGTGAATGAAAACAGACGTGACTTTATCATGTCTCAAATGCAAACAGTATTCTATTTTATTATCTCTGCAGCATGAACAGGAAAACAACCACATTCAATAAGAAAGACAGGCAGACAGTCCACTACTGCCTTTTCAGAATAGCCACATTATAGAGAGGGGAGGGTGCATGAGTGTGTGTATCTGCCTTTCTACTCAGTGTGATTAATCATATAAACGGGGATAATGGCACTAACTTTCATTATAGCAGAGGGGAGGGGTTGGTAGCACAAATTCTGTGTCTTCTGTGTGTTTTTGTGATTTCTGTTCGATTAGAAATGGGAATATAACCGTGAATGACTCAGCAGACTTTCACTTTAAATTAGGGCTGGGCGATAAATCAATTTAATCGATTAATTCGAATTTACATTTTGGCACGATGTGTAAAATGGCTGAATCAGAAAATTGAGGGTTTTTTTTTTTTTTTTTTTTTTTAAACTACTATCTATTTTTAACGGGGAAAATGCGGCAGCGGGTTGCTCGCCGTCAATCAAACCCATTCCCATTTCGTGCGCGTTAAACCTACAAGCCTTGTTTATACGTTCGTGTGTCCATGAGGGTCCGCGGCTCCGCCTGCAGCGGATACGGGCACAGTCTCCAACCTTACCAATCAATGGTCCGTCACATTCGCTGATGTCATGCCCACAAAGCTTTCAGCAGATCAGACGTGCTAACAAACACTTCAACTGAAGATGAGCTCGTTTCTAAAAAAGGTAACGTCACTTCATCATTTGGAAGTTGTTCGGTTTTGCACTTCACGACGCGGAGCTCCTATAAAGGTTACAGACCCCTTTGCTGCACGCCGTGAAGCGTGCAGCAAACGGGTCTGTAGGTGGAAAACTGTAACATGTCAGAGCATCAAGAGGCAGCAGACAGGAAGCTGGACATCGCTGCTAAAACCTTTTATTTTAACAGGTTTTGTTTAGAAAGCCCAACAATTTATTATTTTAGTATAGTAAATACTCATTTGAATTAGGTTTTTTTAATAGTTTAGAGGACCCCCCCCACCACCACCACCCAAAAAAAAAATTGCTANGAAAAAAAAAAAAAATCGAGATTTTATTTTTAGGCCATATTGCCCAGCCCTACTTTAAATTCTCTCCACAGAGCGCAGACACACATTAAAGGAAAGAAAAAGAAAAGAGCCTGAGAGAGAATTTAAAACCCTCCTGACTTTTTCAGGAGGGTTTTAAATTCTCTCTCAACACCTGACTGCTGCGTGAAGCGGGCGTGTCTGGCAGAGTTGGAAAGTTATAAATTTTGTCAGACGCAGACGCCCTGAATTGACCGGTGGAAGAGGAAGTTCCTGACATCTTCTGACTCTCCGACAGGCAGGTTGGAAGAAGCATAAGGATGTTGAAGATGGAGAATACGAGATCGACTGATTCCCCATTCAGAGGTTACTACTGTACATATTCATATAAAGTTATAGCCCTAAACCAGAGATATTTAGAGCAAAACACACACATGAAAGCTGATTGCTCTGTTTGTGCAGCAGCTTTAGTACATCATCTGTTTGTGTAATCTGATCAATAGTGCTCCAACCATCTGCATTTTGGAGTTTGTACCCTTTTTGAATTTTGTGAGTGTGTTAAATTGTTGGAACCCCTGGAAAGAGTTCAACACAGTGCTGCTAAATTTAAAAAAAAAAAAAACACTAGAAAGGATTCAGTCCCATCGTGAGTCAATTCCTCGGATGAATGAACTTAATAAGTGATCTGTTGACAAGAGGAACCAGGATCTGGTCAGACGACAGATAGCATGGCAATCAATTACTGAAGGTGTTTTCATCTGCAGTGAGGAGTAGGTATGTCACCAGTAGCTGTGTATCTGCACAGGTGCATTGTGGGAAGGCTGACTGATAAACATCCTCTCAAGAGAAGCAGGTCGGGGTGGCATTTATCTCAGGGGACTCCTTTGTTCTTGAAATGTCTCTCGTGCTTTCAATAATTCAACAGATGGCTTCTTATTTTTTCTTTCTCTTTACTTCTGCTTGACATGATTGCAGCATTTACCACCTCAGGGTTAAATACCTGCACGCCTCCACACCCACACAAAGCCACACACTGCCACAGTGTTGCTTATTTCTGTGTATTTGGTGATATGTTAGGCTGTTTTTTTCCAAATGCTTCTGATTACAGGCAGAACGGGTTACGAACGAGTTCCGTTACCACAGCTGTTCGTAAGTCGGATTTGTACGCAAGTCGGAACAGTTATGTAAAGTGCATATCAAGCGTATATATTTTACTTTTCTATGCATAAGAAACATTAAAGAAACACTTCCAGATAGCCTAAAACATTGTAAACATAATACAGTACAGTAATAATAATAATACAGTCCGTAATAATAATAAGAAAAATGTGCTAACTCTGTACCATTGACGACGCGTAATGTTTTGACATGCATTGTAAAGTAGTGCACCATTCATTATTACAAATTATCGTATGTAACTCGAATTTTTAATCTAATAGGCTTTATGGCGGTCGGTTTGTAAGCCAGGGACTGCCTGTATCTACCATGGAAGCCTAAAAATGTAAGCAGTGCAAATAATTTTTCAAGGCCGAAATCAATCATTTCCCATCATAATTTTTATTTTTTTGATAATTGATTTTGTGCGGCTTCTGTTTGACCACACCTACGACTATATAATAGGTGTTTAGTTAGGAGTCAGGAAAGAGCAGACCGATCCATCGAAAGAACATAAAAAAATTATTTTTTTGAGACTACATAAAATGTTGAAGTATTCTGCCCCTCAGTAAATTTGCATTGTTGTTATCTAGGCACCAACTGCGTTGTTTGTGAGTACACTAGTGATGCCTACTGGTTTAAAAAAAAAAATGTACACAGTAACAGCAAATTCTGCTACTAAATTTTAACCAATAAAACGTAATAGCCTCTCGATATTTTTTTTTCCTTTTTTTTCCATACAACTTTTAAGCGTAGGCTGAATTTAAACAGTTTCTCCATGCTCATACTGTATATTCAGACAAGAAGTGAGATTTCTATATATCACTTATAAAGTATATTTAGTCAGTTTACTACTCTGCATGCTTTCAAAGACAATGAGTGGTGTTACCATAGCAACTAGGTAACATTACCATCATTGCAAATAACATTTGAAATCATGAGTGACAGCAGTCATATCCAACATGTTTTGTACATCAATTTGGTTGGATTTTTTTTTTTTTTTTTTTTAAACCCCCAGTCAGCCATAATTAATGACCCAGATAGGATTTGGGATATGAGCCCACCTATCCCAGGCAAGACAACATGACAGAGTGATCTAATTCTCACTCTCACAAGGCCACATCTACTGAAAGTGAGTGTGTACATGTGTGTTTGTGTTCTCAGGGGTAATCAGACTGTTGAAGAGGATATGTGCTCTTGAAGGGCTTGAGGGGCCGACTGATGACCACGTTTATCATCAACCAGGAAATGGGGAGGAAAGGTCATATGGAACATCACAGATCTTGTTCAAAATCAATTCCAGTGTGCAGCACTAAGAGACCTAAATACAGAGAGGGTGTTTGGTTGTGTTACATGGCTGTGTGTTGTGTGTTTTGAGCCATGAGATTTCTATCTGAAAGCGCCAGATTGTGACTCAATTGACTGATAATCAGCTCTGTCAGCATTAAGTAGGTTCATCCTTCCTGCTGTCATCGTTGGTGTGTTTGCTTAAGTTTTTTTTTTGTTTTTTTATCTTTTTTTTTTTTTACTTTTTGTATTACCTTTCTGCTTGCAGTTGTTTGCATGAATTATGGACTAACATATAACTTTAATTCATTTAACTAAATTATTATTTTTTTTTTGTAATGTGTTTATAATTATGGTTTTTGTTGTGTCTTTTTTTTTTTTTTTAACCAGGATACTTTTAACATCTGGCCATGGACTACAGATGAAAATTAGCTTTGGTACATTTACAGAAATGTTTATTCATGTATACTGTAAAATATATTTGTACATCCTTTGTATATTGTACATTCTTTGTATATTGTACATTTTTGATCATATAAGTATTTATCTTGTATATTTTTTCTTTTCCTTCCTGAGCACCAAGCACCAGAGCAAATTCCTTGAATGCAAAAACGATAAATCTGATTCTGATTCTTTAAAAAAAAAAGCTATATTTATATTTGCATGTATTGTTAAGATTGTTATTTGCCACTTTGTAATTTCTTGCTTCCCCACTTACGGCTCATGGACTAGTTTTTATTTTAATTGAAGATTCCCTTGTCTTCATAGAGAGCTTGGGCTGGTTCGGGAACTGTTGATGTGCAGGCCTGAGACACACAAACCTGACTTGACTTTGCTGATGCCGTGTCCTGAAAGACGTTATGTAGGCATAAGTTTTAAATTTCTTGTTCAAAGCTCCATCAACTTAATAGGAATTGATTTCCAGTCACAGTATATCTTCAAAATAGTTTCATCACTGTCTGGCTGAAAAGGAAAGACAGCAGCAAAGTTATTCACGGTTAGCTCGGCTAAGTAGGAAACACATGCCAATATGTTTTCATACTTATCCCCGTTCATTGTTTCCTGTCCAAAGCATTGGTGAACAAAAACAAAATCTAAAACATCATTGCTGTAATTAGTATGGCTGTCAAAGGTCTGGAACAGTTTGAATGCCATGAAAAATGATTAGAACATTTTTAATGCTTACAGGCAGAAACAGGAATGTGAAGTGACACTGTTTAGCGTTTTGTCTTCTCAAACTTGTGTTAGCTCCATTAGAGAAAGCTAGCGGCTCTAAATGCCTGTGAGAGATAACTGTGGAAATACTCACACATGATATATAAGGTGTTGTCGGTAAATTGCACACAGGACACTGCCCTGGCCAGTCAATGATGATTTATATCAACGGATGCTAAAAAAAAGAGACAAAGGATCCAATGTGATTAAGCCAGGCAGTGAAGACTCGCTCGCCCCGTGTCTGCTTTTGTGATTTACTCAGTTTGCTGCAGGCAGAAACACGAAACATCAACACCTAAATACCATTTGAGCAAATTGGGTAAAATGGCTTTTCAGTCACGGGGAGGGACGCTCTTCTTAATCACATTCCCAGGCCCGGTTTGTCAAGAATGATGGTGTATTTTCACATTAAAACCCTGGTGCAGAAAAAGTCAGGCCACCACGACAAAGGATCACACACTGAAGTAGATGTAGGAGTATGGAAGAGCTTTTTCCTCCATCCGTTTCCTCTTAACGACTGTTCGGCTGTGATGATGGAGACCTTAAGCAGCCCAATCAGCCGATTAGCATTCCTCTGATGTGCCCTCCTTACAGGATGAGCCTCTTCAGCGAGACCTCAGAAATAACCAGCTGTGTAATCTCATTTAGCAGCACCTGGGCCACGGCGGGACCCAAATGAAGTCATTATAGGTGCCTCTTCACAGCACCCGACAGATGCAAATGGAGACAAATCAACAACACCGAAACTGTTGTATTTCGGATGAAGCTGCACAATAATCACACAAACACATTGGGATTATGACTGTTAAATTTTCCTTAGAAATTCCATTTCACTGAATCCTGGTGCTTTGTTTATAATGCATATCTGACATTTGCCACGTGAGGTGGGTCTTGTACCTGGCTTTGTAAAGGTAGCTTTAATGTAGTCCACGTGTTTGAGAGGCTGCAGGTTTTAAGTCCAACTGAAAACAACACACAAGCTGATTTTAATGAGCCACACACCCTCAATCAGAGAGAGGATCAGTGAACTCAGCTGGTGAAGGGTTTGGTTGGATTGAAAACCCACAGCCTCTAGGCTCTCCATGGACCTGGCTTGACACCCTTGATGTGGACTGTCTTTGGAGGAAATTATTGGCCTGATGGAAGAGATGCAAATCTATAAATGCCTCAAAACAAAGTGGATCATTTTCTGCAGTTTGGGAACACTTTGTCTTTAAAAAGACCTCAACATAATACAGATTGTGTGCAAGTAACACAAGTTCTCAACCCTGATCCTGAGTAGCTAAGTCTGGTGTGTTCACTTGATCAAGAGTTGGTGCCTCCCAGATTCTGATTGGATAAACACACCTGATTTAACTAATTAGCTGTGAGGTACATTTACGCTGCGTTCACAGACCTCGGAAGTCAAATTTTTCCCAATTGTAAGTTCCAACTTCAAACCGTTCCAGCCAAATGTAATCAAAAAAGCATGAACACCAATAAATACTGTAAAATTAATTAAACTCCATAATAAATACTAACTAAAGTAAAGTTAGACTACAGGACTGTTTGGTTGTGTTGTTTTACAATGATATTAATCACAGTGGGTATTAAACTTTGTGCAGAGAAGTAATATGAAATTATTTACACTTACATATCAATGGCAAACAGTTATCTTACAAAATAGTTAACTTGGCGATATATTCTGACCTTTTTCTTTCAATTTCACGCAAGAAAAAACACTTTATTCACCTTTTAGCTGATCATTTCCATTCACAAAGCTTGCTTCCACGGCGCTGCCATGTTGAGTGACGTCATACTCTGTAAGTCAGGGTAGATCATTTTGGTCCGAGTTTCCCAGCTGGAGCTCCGACTTCAAGTGCCGTTCCAATGCATTTTTCCCAAGTAAGAAGTCGGAAAAATCTGAGTTCCGAGGTCTATTCGAACGCAGCATTATGCTCTATCCATTGTACTCAAAACATGGATAAGCCTGACCTCCAACATGGAAAACTGCAGTAGAACGGTCAATTAAGTTGGAATTCCCAGTCGGAACCTCAGGTATGAGTTGTCCGACTTACCTGACATAGACGTACCTGACATAACAATATGGCGACAAAGACAGTGAACGGTAACAGATTTCACTTTGCATAATTTGTTTAGTTGATAAAAGTTGATTTTATATATAATTTTGCGTTGTAAGAAGTGTTGTAACTTTGTAGTTTATTCAGCCTTTCTAGCCTAATGTTATTAATGCGTTAAAACCATGTTTTTCTGAGCAGAAGCATTGGAACATGTTAATGTTGTAACTTGAGAGAATCAGCTTGGAGCTTTCATAGTTTCTTACCATTGACAAAGACAAAAAGCGAAAATAGTGTACAGTATATCCCAATGCAAAAATGAAACACTTATTTCCCAGAAGGTTGGCTAACATGATTATATTTACTGTAAACAAACTACTATACAAAATTCACTTGCCCTGCAACTGGGAGGTACTTATCATACTGTTTCTCTGCCTGTTGAATTTTTTATGTGCTATGTAGCAAAAATAATTACCATTTTTTTCAAGAGGAGTCCTAAAAATCGTGCAGATTGCCTGCCACAGTCAGCGCTACTGCACCGTGTCTGCTGGGGCTAAATTAGCGCCCAGGCTTCTGTCAGTGCTATTCATCCCGATGGCTCATCCGTCACTGGATGCTAACGCTAACAGCAGACAGGTCACTGTGCCGATCGTCCTCTAAAAGAGAGAGAGCTGACTAGATGTGATCATTAGAGTGATAGATTTGATCTCTCCACCTCTTTCTGCCTTTTTTTCCTCCTTCCTTCTTTCATCTGTCAATCTGGTGCGCTGACAGATTCCTCCTCCTTGTCTAGCTCTTTTTTTTTATAATATTCAGGTGCTTGCAAGATCTCTCTTTTCCACATTTTCTTCTACATTCAGTCCCCCTTTTTCTTTTGTTCTCTCTTTCGATGTCTCTTTCTCTATATTTCTGTCTATCAGTCCCTTGTTTATAAGCTGGGGTAACGGACAGCTGATGGCATCCTGTCCTAATGATCTATTAGCTGGATGAAGGCATTTATCATATACATAATTAAAGCAAACACAGCAATGGGGCTTATCTGTGGCCCTCTGGGAGCCAAGAGTGACATCATTAGCCCATATTCAAAGGCCCAAGCCTGGGCAAGAGGTAAAGGAGGAGAATGGGGGGGATGAAGGAGGGGTCTCGGAGTGGATGGAGTCATTAAACTGAGCCTTTCATTCATTATGAATGAGCTGTAAGGCCGCCTGTTACAGACTGTAATTCCAGCCTCTCTTTGAAGTGAGAAAGAAAGGGATAGAAAGTGAGAGGGAAAACAGAAAGTGAGAGAGAGAAATAAAAGAGAAAGGGAGAAGAGATGAGGGAAGGAAATGCTAGCGAAAGAAAAGTTTTTGTCACTTTTATGCTCGTACCGTCTCCTTTTCTGAGTTTCTGCTCTCTTTCGGCTCCTTGCGCTTTCAGACTTCCTCCATTTTTACAGAAAGATAGATTAATGTAGTACTTTATTAATCCCTGTGGGAAATTACTTTGTTAGAGCAGTCGTGTCACAGAACAAGTTGCAAAAGTCAGATAAGGACAGTCAAGTGAAAAAATAAAAAGATAACTCAATAAAAAGAAAAAATAAAGCCAGAAACTCGCCTAAAAGAAGAAACTACCATCTACTGTACGTACTGAAGCATTCAAAAGTTTGGAATCACCCAGTAGTTTTCAAGTTTTTGATTGAAATTGAGTTCTTTCAATTGAAAATTAACTCTCTCTCTCTCTTTTCCATCTGTTTGGTTTTCCATTTCCACCTCCTGACTATTCTTCCTCCTTTTCTGTCACTCGTTACGTTTACATGCACTTTGAAACTTCGGCTATACTCAGATTAAGGCAATACATCAATTTTTTTTTGTCATTAAAACACCAGAATTAGATTGAAATCAGCAGAACTCAGTGTAAGCTTACTCCGAGTAACAGATTTTGCGAGTGTAAATCGATTTATTCTGCCACCTCCACGTCTCACCCAGCAGACTCTCATACTCCAATAACGCATGACGTATATTCAGCGAACTTCAGAATTCCATTAAGTTTGTCTTGCTCGCATTATTGCCTTAATCTGAGCACAGACGAATAAAGTATATGTATGTATGTGTATAAAGTGCATGTAAACGCAGCGACTCTGCCTTTGCTCATTATCTTTCACCCCTCAAGCGAGGCCTAGATAGAAGATATGACTGCCTCAAGCCTTTAAATGCAGGTCTTTGACTTATACATACTCATTTTATGATACTTTAGTGGGAAGAGAGAATAAAGATGATATGCAGCATATAAGATAAATGGAGCAACCACAGAGTGTACCAGCACTGAGAAAAATGTGTAAAAGTAAATTTGCCTCTCAGTAGGGAAAAAAAAATAAAACTATTACTTTCTCGCAATACCTAAATGTGTGTTTGTGTGTGCTGTCCCTTCAGCCAAGGACACAGTCGCTGTCTCATGTTCTGACAGTTTATCCCCTTCAGTTACTTTCGCTGTGGTGTGGAGACAGGCTCTCATAACAAACCGATTCTTTCCAGCCGTGTGGCATTACAACAGAAACAACAGAGCAGCCAGAATCAATTGTATGTGTAACACATTTGTCATTTTAATGAGCAGCCGAAATGGTAGAAGTCTTCAAAGGCGACATTATGACCCACAGAAACTCATAGACCTTATTAGATGAATACACTTTAGATTTCACCTTTCTTTTCTCTGTCAGACATTACAAATTAGATTTGTACATATACAGTATATATGAAACTAGAAAATTTTTTGATTTGAATCTACTGTCTAAATTGTGTAAAAACATGATTCTAACATGTAAGATTTCCTTCAGTTAAGGCTTTGATGAGGACTTTTTCTCCCTTTTACCATGTTTAGTTGTTAGATACAGCCGGAATNTTTTTTTTTTTTTTGGCTGTCATTATAAGGTTACAGTGTGAGAATCATTGCTGAGATTCTTTTATCTCTCACTTCACATGACATAAATTTGCAGTCTGGAAAAAACAGCCAGTTTCTTGTGTCTCCTCTACCCTCTCTCTCTTTCTTTCATTCCGTCCGTGGTTTCATATCTGCTGAGGCAAACAGAAATCCAGGCGGTCGACAGTCTCGATGAGAGAAACGCAGAGAAAAAGCACTAATCCCTATTAGGAGATGACAGCATTTAGAGTCAAAGGGACATGGCTTTGACTCTAATATCTATCTGCCTTAATGAACCAACGCAGCACTTTTTGGCCAGAGCTCACAATTATTCTTAAATTCCTCCATGCATTCATGCTTTTCTTGTATTTGCCTTTACTTCTCATCCCAGGCAGTTGTTGTTTGCTCTCCATCTGTTTATTAGCTACAACCTCTGACCCCTTCCCCCAACATTCTGTTGACAAAACATGATTTATGCATTGTTATTATGCATAAATCATGCAGTTCAGAATAGCACAGGCTTATGGACACATATTTCACAAGTGTTTACTATCAGGAGGCCAATTATTGCAAATGTGGAACTCGATGTTATGGATGATGTCGGCATGGGCTCAGATCTGACATTTTGACAGAGTCGTCATTAGAAAAAGTCTGCCTCTCTGTGATCAGCAAATACAGCTTATCATTAATGTGTGAATTTTTTTCTTTTTTTAATCTCCTTTCTTTCTCTAATTGATGCTTTCACACAAAAACTCACACTATGACCTTATGAAGGACTCAAAGCCACAGTACCATATGCTTCATCAGCCTGTCTTTTGGTCTGGAGACCTTGTTGAGTGGGCAGCTGTGTTTATATATTAATCATATATGGAAAACAACAGGGGTTCTGAACATGAATTCTGTGTTTCCTGTATTTTTGTGATCTTCACTCACTTATAAACAGATATAAATGGGAATATCAGCGAACAGTTTCACTTTCCCTTTTCTCCTCTGAGCATAGATACAATAACTGTAAGAAAAAAAAAGCTGGAGAGAGAAATTAAACCCCTCTCCACTTTTATACCTTTGTAGTGTGTGGATCTGTCTTTTACCTTTGTGTCGATCTCTTAAAATGCAGAGCTCCTAAGCAGAGAATTTAGGTTTCCTTTGCCAATTTTAAAGCACCATACCCTTCGTTTTGTATGTTTGAGCCTAATACAGTATATTCAATTTTCATTCACATAAGGTTACTGACAATCATTTCCCAGAGGATAAAACCGTATTTCAGCTTTCCTAATATTTTGCAAAATCTCTTAATCTTTCAAATCAAATATTCAAGCAATGAACCCACCTTAAAACTCCATGTTTCGCCTGCTAATAGTTACGCAGCCTTATGAAGTCATGGTTGTTTAAATTTTTCCATAAACGCAGGTCTTCTTTTGGGACTACATTCCCCGGTGGAGGCATACATTCACTCCACGCTTTTTATTGAGCTTAAACGCTAAAATTACGTAACTTCTCAAAAAAAAACCTGAATACATGTCTTGTTGGTGATGATGGATTACCTATCCCAAGAACATTTCAAGTATCAACAAGTTGATTTTAATAGCATACCAGAATGAACTGAAACCCATGTTGGCCTGGAAGGTAGGAAAAACATTTTTAATTCACCATTCCAGTAGTATGCTTTTGGAAATGATTAACAGTAACCTTACATGCATGAAAATTGAATATACAGGTATTAGGCTCAAACTTGCAAAAGGGTGGTGTGGCCCTTTAATTTTGCTTTGATACAAGAGAAAGCAGCAAAAATTGTGGCTCTTTAATATGAAGTAGCTCATTAACACGTTGGCTTTTACCTGACACACCTTACAACAACATGAGCTAATTAACGTAAGAAGCTTTATGAATAAACTTCAATTCCCGCGGTGTCATATGGGACGTTAGCTTGATTTTAATTAGCAATTCCAGCTTAAATGTTTTCTTTGGTTGTACTATGTCTGTGGTTGTGTATGTTTGTGTATTCATGTCCACATGAACACACACAACCAGATCTTTTTTCACTGTCAGGATGCGTAAATCTCATGCTCCATTCTGCTTCTGTAAATCAGTCTCACACACAACACCGGCAAGCCGATCTAACTTTTCCCAAGGAAGGGTTAACTAATTCATTCTGAAATCGATAGTGCTTCTTGTGATCGTGCTCCGAGATCTGGAAAGTCCTCCCCTTCGACTGATCTCTTTCCACCAGATTTACAGATTAACCGTATCCAAGTTCAGCCTCTTCTTGGCACCATCAACAAGTGGCACTAAGGAACAGCTAAAACTGGCATGTTTCTTGTTAAAAAGCTTAAAAGTCTGCACTTATAAAGAATATAAAAGGTTCATCTAAATATAAGAATGCTGCATATGAATGAAATTGACTTACATTATATTTGATTACTTTACATAAAAGTACCGTTGATATTTACTACATGACTTTTAAAGTAAACTCTTTTCTTTGTTAAGTAACCTTGTCAACCCTCATAGTAACACACAGGTGTATACAGTCTGGCACCATTAGCATCAACAGGCATGCACAGAGAGAGAGAGAGAGAGATTTATGTTGTCTCTGCAGTGAATGTATAATTGGAAGGGCACAGAGGCACTGATGCTCGATTAACCTGGTTCATGCGTGTCAGGGTGGATTAGGCAATGAGGCGTCGTGACCAGAGCACAGTGCAATCATCATCATCACCACCCAGTCCCATGGTTACACACCAACAGGTGAAATTAGTTGAAGTATACATAGAAAATGATACGTGTGTAGTCTCTGGTGTATGCGGTTAAATGCCTCCATTTGCCTGAAAATTGAATTTTTGAAGACTGAATTGTAGCTGTAAAATGAAGCAAAAATTACAGTATAGCCATACAGCACAAATAAAAGTAGTTATAAATCTGGAATAAAAGCAAGGATTAAATAAAGTATTTAAGGGATAGCATTTGCATTGTTTTGATATTATTACCTGAGGCTGGTTATGTGTGAGAAACCTGTGGGTAATAAAGGGGTATGCTAATGATGTCCTTTTTGCTCAGTGTCTGATGTACTTCAACAAATGATTTTCATCTCTCCATCCATTTTTCACTATTTATCCTCTCTCAAATTCCCATAAAACCAAGGAACTGCATAATATATAAGATTTATTAGCCTTTCTTTCCCATTTTCCTGCTGCAGCTACCTGGTTATGTTGAGCTGTAATGATTCAGCTCATAATGAAGATTGTTCACAAGAAAGAAGGAGAGAAAGAAAAAGAAGAAAGAAAGAGGCTGACTTCACACAGAGAAAACTTGCGGCCCAATATATTAATAGATTTTCCCTTCATAAGCCTTTTGAGGCCTTCTGAGTCCATGGATGGTCACAAAATCCACATGGCTTTCTCATCAGTTTCACCATCCCTCTCTCTCTTCTCATTTTCCCAACACTGGTAGCCAAGCAGGAGAAGGTTTCAATATTGTCCAATCCGCTGGGTGTAGGGGTTGTTGATTGGTGTAACGTCTCCTGGGATCCTGTTTCTGTTCAAACTCATCAAGACAGAGGAGAAAGAGAAAGGAAGGCTAGGAGGGTACAGAGGGAGCATCAACACTCCCATCCCCCTGCATCTGGAATACTGTATGTGCCACAGCCACACACACATGGTCAGAGTTAGGTCTCAGTATGTCTGGCAGCTGATTGTAAATGGTTGGTGCACGAGGTTGAGTCATAAATGATTAGAGTGAAGCAGAAGAGCGATGCAGCTGAGCTGTAAGACTTCAGGTGCGATGGAACGGGCCAAAGGGTTTGAGGAGGTCGCTTTAAAAATGTAATTTGTCACTGAATACCTGCTTAAACTCTGTAAACTGGAATATGATACAGGATAATCTGAGGCAGCTTTACTTGTCCCCTCAGGCCAATCTATTTCAGGAAAATTCAGCGCTGTTGGACGAGCACTATGGCCCCGTCCCAAATGCGCTCACTATGGGCTTGTGGTCTTCATTTGTGAGGAGTCCACAAGCCTGTAGGATGTCCCATTTGTCATTTTGGGGGTTAAAAATGGGGCTCATGAGCACCCCTGTGCACTGCATCAAGGGTGCTAGCATTGAACACTGTAGACAGGTGAGGGCTCCCAAGTGGTGGACAAAATTCTTTGCAAAAGTGGTTGCAAAGAATTGTTTTGAGCACTCCTTGTTTTGATCTACCAATCGTAGATCAAAACAAAGAGTGCTAGGGTGGACAGAATGCAGCGTTAAAGAAAATATTCAGATAAAATTGCACAGTTTTGTACTGATATGGAGTTGCTTGTTAAATGAAAATCAGTGAGAAATGGGTTTTGTTATTAGCTAGATTGCTAGCCACGTAAAATACCTAGCTAATAGTTAGCTAAAAGCCTCTTTTCCTTCCCAGTTGACTGCAGAAAGCGACGGATCAACCAAATAGCTTTCTGTGTGGATGCGTCTGTGGAGGTTCATCTCAGTCATCCAGGTGGTTAGACATCTGCAAGGTTGACTTTAAGTCACTAGACTGGAAGAAATAGCTTGAAGACCTTTGCCGTTCATCTGTAAGGACACGCCCATCAATGTGACTGTTCTAGAATGCGGACGTAGGTGAGACCAAGTACTCTCTGGACTCAGCTTTATCCCAAAAGGCGTTTCTGTCTTTTGGCAATAAATATTGCTACCTGTTCCTGTTACAGTTAGAGCTGCAGAAGCCTTTTGGACGAACGCCGGAACGTCTTCAAGCTATTTCTTCCAGTCGAGTTAACTTAACTTCAACCTTCTAGACTTGTGTGAGAATACAGAGTTAGTTTTTCTTGTAGACAAGCTGTGTGATTGATAGCTGTTTCACTTATGGACCAATAAGGCTTTAGAAAGGACCAGAGTAGAAATTAATCATCAGACGAAAAGGCTTCTAATTCTAATTCTCTAATTCTAATTGAATTTATTGAAGTTCAGATGAGAATCTGGCAACCCAAATAAAAGACAGAGACAGGCTAATAGCTCTCTGATTCATTTCCATCTTTCTTCTCTCGATCATGTCCCACCAAGACACACATGCAGACACACAAACACACAGCACTAAGCCTGTAATTCCCCTTGTGTATATTTGCAGGTACTGCAATGGTGTCACCCTGACTTTGCCATATCATTCCCATCGCTGATGTTACATATGTATGAGGATCAGGTTTTCCAATCATTTTTGTGTGTCTTTTAAATTACTTCTCTGTTATCACTGCGGATTACAACTCTGCTCCTCTTACCACCATGTGGAATGAATTCAGATCTTTCCTACTCAAGATATTATTATCTGCCTGTTGTTAGCGGATGTCAGCATGCTTGGGTTTTTTTGTATGATTTATTTTGTGCATGCATTTGAAGTGCAGCATCTAGCTGAGGTGCATGAGAAGAAATGCAAATTACAACACACACGTAGGAGATGTAAGATAACTCGAACTCACATGCACACCTGAAGTGTATTCCAGCAAAAACTCAAACATAATAAAAGTCTCACACACAAACACACATATTAAGCATTTGTGGTATTTGCAATATATAGCATATAAGCAACTTTTACCCTGCTCTTTAAATAAATGTTGTGGGGGTTTTAAAAGTTATTACTCATATTTTTAAGCTTGATCACATTCATGCAAAGAATTCAGTATTTTGCTTCAAGTATAAATTTGCTCTTACAGAGCAGCTGGGCTGGTAAGTTTATTTTTTATTTATTTCCTACAGGGACAATGTATATTAATAAACATTTCTGTAAATGTACCAGAGTTAGCCAAAGGCTAATTTTCCCCTATAGTCCCTGGCCAGATGCTAAAAGCATCCTGTTAAAAAAAAAAAAAAAANAAAAAAAAAAAAAAAGAAAAAAAAAAAGCAAACAACAACACAACAAAATCCATAATTCCAAACTCATTACAAAAAAGAGACCCAATAACCAAAAGTCATATGCTAGTTCATAATAATTCGTGCAAAGTTACAAGACCAAAAAGTTAATACAAAAAGTTAAAAAATGTTAAGTTTAAAAAAAAAAAAAAAAAAAAAAANTATATGAGCAAATATACCAAACAAAGGCAAGATGGCAGCAGGAAAAATGAACCATACTGAATGCTGACAGAGCTGATTATCAGTCAACTTTTTTTTAACTGATATTTGAAAGTGTTGTATGTCATCTGCTCTCTGATGGTATTATTATAGTATTTTTAACAATGATCTCTCCTCTCCATTGTACTTTCTACCACAGTACCTCCAAATGCTCTGCAACTTTACAACCGTGTTCTTGAGCCCTACGTGATTAGCAGAAGTAGCCGACTTGGCGGGCTGGCTGTCATGTCTGTCATTTTGGCCTGGCGAGGTGCTAATAGAAGCATAATGTGCCTGTGCTCTTTAATGTCACTAGACCATTTAAATGATTAAAGTGAGTCGTGACGACACTGGCTGTTGACAAGTGTAAAGGCTTCTCTCACCCACAGACCAGCTAATGTGGGACAATACCTTAATGCAACCTCTCAGCCACGCATCAAAGCCTGCATTACCTTTAATTGCATTTATCCCCCACCACGCTGTTAAACATTAGCAGACAGCTGTTTTGGACCTCATGAATTATACACAACAAGTCAAGCTCAAATGTCACAGTCACGCTTAACATTACTAACACCCATGACGACTGCATGCACCATCAATTTCAGTGAAAATGATGCAACTGAGGCAAATACTTGCTGTTGACACCAAATAGGATCGCACATCCATGAGTTATTAGAAATAATGGATGTCAGATGTTCGTCACTGTAACATCACGTTGTCCCCTGTAATGCTGCATGATGAGGAATTTTTAAAAGGACGGATTGTTGTTTTCTGTTCACTTGTATTAAAGAAGTTGATATTAAAATTTTGGAAATCCAGTTTGGTCCAACAATCCAGAGTTGGAAGGCAGTAATGAAATATTATTTGACTGTGGAAAAAGAGGCATCAGTAGAGAAGAATAAAACCAATCAGTTTGAGAATAGTGGGGTAAAATTATAGAAGCACTTGAAATGTGACAAAATTATTATTAGTAAATAATTATTTGTTTGTTTTTGGTTTGTCTGTTATTTTATTTTGGATTATGATATTGTTTGGGGGGGGAGGGGTTGGCTATTTTTGTTGGTTATGTTATATTGTATAGCTGTTTGTGTTTGGAAGCAACTGTTTATGTTAATGTACGTTTAATAAAAAATAGTTTAAAAAAAGAAAGAAATGCTGTTAAAGGACCATAGAAAAACAGGACAGACATGACAGAAATTCTTTGCAGTTTTATTTTTCATTGAATATTTTTTTACATTTATCACCTAAGAAGCTGCCCTGTGAGAAAATGTTTGGACGGTATGAGAAATTTAGCTTTGTGAATTTTGGATTGTAATCAAGAAACGAGGCCTCAGAAATGCTGTTTTCATCGCTTTTGTTGCATCTATAATAAATGTGAGACTCATGAAAAATTCATCACGACAATTAAGTGTGAAAGAATTTTCTGGAATCAAGTGAAGCAGAATATGAGAATTTTAGTTTTATTTTACCACTATTTTTTTTTTCTAAAAATCTTTTCAAAAGCTTTTCACTCAGACTTATTTTTTTTTCTGAGTTTTCTATCTCATGGAACATTTAGAATGAATAATTACAGTATATATATATATATATATTTTTTTTTTTTTTTTTTTTTTTTTTNTTTTTTTTGCATTAATTTCACCTCCCAGATTCATGCATTCATTTTTATTTCTAGGATCAAATTTTTTCCTAAAACTTGGCAAGCTTGGCAGAAATATCCAGATTTTAACAAGACGAAATCTGTTGTCCTGTCTAATAACATAATTTTTACGATGGCAAATTAAAAGTAAAATTGCAACATTTAACTTCCTCCAGATGATTAATGGAAAAGCAAGCCAAGAATCTCTCCTACACTATATGAGTCAAAAGAATTAAGCTAATCAGTGCCGACACCTTTTTCTATCCAGTTATATCACACATGCACACGGTAATAAATATGCACACACACCACACGTGCATTCCTCATAAAAACCCATTACTCACTCCTCATGATCATTTCAAATGCTGAACATGATCATGCCAAATGATTTGAAGGAAACATTCATTTTGAGTGGTTATGGTTTATTAAAGTGTTAAGTAGTGAGAAGGCGTGTTTAATACGTTTGAAAAGAGGTCAGATTAAGACAGTATGTAGACACACACACACACACACAGGATAGCTTCAAGAACCAACAAATCCCAGCACTTCTGTCCCGATCAATACCTGTCACCTAAAATACAACAGGCAGCCTAATATAAAGCTGCTCTGCGGCCTCGTCTGGATGTTCAAGCTGAAGTCTGAGCAGTGTGATGATTCATACTGAAAGATTCTCAAGAATCCTTCAAAAGTTACAGGGAGGAATTCATAAAACACACTGCCACATTTAATGCATCGGTCAGGGCAAATAGCATCTCGTAACCATGTTCCCTCACTCATAAAAACCTGTTACCAGCATCTTTTATCGTTTGACTTGAAATAAATGTTATTATGGTTTTTCCTTGTTTTTACATGATAAGGAAGCTATCATAAAACACACCATCCAAAACAAATATAAGATGTGTTTCAGTCTGGGGTAAATTTCATCTGTATGAAATCTGGGTGGTGTTTTAACGTGTGTTAGAGATCAATAAATATGATATTTTAGCCCAATCAGTTGAACAATCAGTGGATTTAAATGCAGAGTTTTGATCTGATCTCATACACACTTCAGTGGCACTGCATCTCTTCCTCAAGCCTCGTATGCTAAACTGTTTCTCTCACACACATCACACACACAACACCCACCTCCCATGCACCTGACTCCCGGTGTGTGGATCTCTTATCCCTTTTATATTAAAGTCAATCACTTAAAATGTGGAGCTCTAAAGCAGAACATTTAGGTTTCCTTTGCTTATTTAACATCTCAATTTTGCACTTTTCTTGGCACAAGAGGAAGCAGTATAAAGCGTGGCTCTTAAATATGTAGCAGATCATTGGCATGCAAGTTTTCATAGTAATCTCAGTATTTTGTTAATGATTCACTGGTTTAACCTAAGGGAAGCTTTATAAATGAGCTTCAGTTATCATGGCACTTATTTAGCATGATGCTAAGTAGTTACTATGATTTTATTCATGAAATTCCCCCCCCCCCCCNCCCCCCCCCCCCCCCCAGGGTCTTCAACAATAAATAGTAATGTGACAAATATGAATAACCGTTGATCAATATACACAAACAAAGCACATAAAACTATTTTTTTCTTAAAAAAAATAACCTGGTATGACCACATATACTATACATACAAGTATGCAAATAAAATGTATGTATTCTACATGTATAAGGAATTATGTCCTCCAACCATAGATCACATGCAAGGATGATACTGCACAAACTCATTACAATGTCTTCACGTTANTGTCCTCCAACCATAGATCACATGCAAGGATGATACTGCACAAACTCATTACAATGTCTTCACGTTAAGGATAAATGTAGGCTTTAAAGAAAATTGTGTTTTCAAAGACATGATGTAACTAATATATATAATAAATTACTGCCATCTTTTGGTAGAATTGTACCTATTCATATTCCAGTAACCCTTTGTAGCTCACAGTAACTGGCAGGATTTTCAGTTTAGACCTCGTCCAACTTTATTGAATAGGTTGTCTCAGAAGAAATGGCCCTTCCACAGCGCTGAGCTTTATAATATTAAATCCACATAATTCAAAAGCTGCTTCAGGGGAGTAACCAGTCAGATATCCTGTCTGCTTCTGTTTATGTCCGTTTGCTTTAGTGCTGTACATGTTCCCCAGTGCGTCTTTACCCCGCCAGCCTGATCCCCATTAAAAAATTCATTTAGGTAATGCAGAACAGCTATCATAGATTAAATGAATTTAATAATCTTCATGCCCTGCCAAAACCCCAGCACAACAGGTTCATCTTTCAAAGCGCTGCCCTTTGAAACCTTAGGGAAAAAGCTGGCCATTTTTCTTTGTATATTAATTTCATTGAATTTTGGAATCAGTCCTACCCAAACTCATCAATTAAGTGTGTGGTTTCTTGGGGTTTAAGCATTTTGGTGTATAACTTCATCATAAAATGCACTCCTTTAATGCAGAGCGCCGGAACCACAACTTCAGCTGATTTAACAAATGTGCTCCAAAGCAGTCTACCGAATATAATCGCTACAAATGAAGGCACCGAAAACATTATCTGCACATTGATACAATTTATGTAACTGCATAAATTTTAGCATTACAATAAACTGTGAAAAATAGTTCATAGTGCAGCGGACCAGAGTTTTGCACTGTAATCTAATGACTAAAACATCTCTTCTTTAAAGTCTGCTTCTAAATAATGCAGTGTTAAGCCTTGCCTTTATGGATGCGTCTGAACGTTAAGCCTCAAAATAACACTTGGTCACAGGCTTGGTCGCAACACCTTTGTGGCGTGTGTATTAGCATGGCAGCCAAGGTGAGAAAACGCCACCTCTATCCTCTACACAGTGATGACAGGTGCATAAATTCCTTATGAAAACCAGTGTGGATGGTGGAGACCATCTGACTTCAACAGGCTGAGGTGTGAAAATCCCCATTTGAGAGTCTGAGGCTAAGCAAGCAGATACAGCAAAGCTAACTGCTGCTCATGGGCAGCGTGGCGGTTTGCTGGACTGCACTGACAGGTATCAGCAGCAAACGGCTCATGTGCAGGCCTCGTTGGCGCAGTAGGCAGCGCGTCAGTCTCATAATCTGAAGGTCGTGAGTTCGAGCCTCANCTCGTTGGCGCAGTAGGCAGCGCGTCAGTCTCATAATCTGAAGGTCGTGAGTTCGAGCCTCACACGTGGCAGTTATTTTAGGGTCAGCATGGTGGCTTAGCGGTTAGTACTGTCACCTCACAGAAAAAAAACGGTGTGGTCCTTTCTGCATTGAACTGATATGTTCCCACAGTCTAAACATGCATGTGAGGTCAGTTGGAAAATTGATAGGCGTGAATGATGTTAGTTCCTGTGTGTGTGAGCCCTTAACCTGTCCAGTGTGCACGCTGCTGCCTTTTACCCTACGACCGCTGACCTTACCGAGGATAAGTGTATAGACATGGATAGATGAATAATAGCTCATGACCATACTTATCTTTAAATCTCTGACCATTTTAGTGTGGCAATCTAGGATAACAGGCCTATATTTTTCAATTTAACAGCCAGACTTAAAGCTAATTGTTCAGACTTTTTTTTTTAAACCTAATTTTCACAGAAATATTCATAATAGCTCTCTCCATTAAAACATTAGCACCAGCAGACGTAATAATGGAACTAAAGTGGTGATCTCTTCGTTAAACTCAATGAAGTACTCTGGAGATATGCTTGCATGAATTTTTCTCCTCAAAGAATTTCATGAATGCGATGATGAATGAAGATGACTGTGAAAGTTAGAGATGAAGGGGAAATGTGTGTTTAACAAAGACGTTCAAACAGTATTTAATACTGATGTGATAGTCACATGACTCCACATGGAGAAGCAGGTGCAGCAGTATAAGTGTTGTTTCTCATGCAGCACAATGAAAATGGAGAAAAAAACAACACAGACCACATCTCAAGCTTAAGACGTTGTGTTTTTGAGACATATTTTATGTGAGGTCGTTCACGTGAAGGGCCCTGAAAGTATCAGCTGAACAGCAGGGGAGCTGCATCAACATCATGCTGCATGCGTTCTGAGTATTTCATATTTAAAGAACACAAACATAACCAAACTAATGTCTGCCAGAGAGAGAGAGAGACTGGTGGTTTGACACCACTTTATAAAGCCACATCAATTGCTGCGTTTCCATCCAAGTTATTCACATTTTTCATGCACATTTCTGGTTATTCGATTAAAGGAAATGCAAATTGATGCACATTTCCATCAACTACATTATGAATTATCTCAGAGGTGATTTCATTCTACATAAACTAATGTCCACAGCAAAACACAGCATGCAGAGTTTAAATGAAACCCTTGGTGTGGAAGAATACTTATTACAGCCCATATGCAGTTATACACGCCTTATAAATGCAGCCAACAAGCTAGCGATGCTAACGATAGTGCATTGGCGCTCTATAAACTCGTTAAATGTACCGAGTACCGTGTGGTGGGTGAAACTTTCAGTGTGGGTAAAACAATCGTTTATGCGGCATCAAGTTATTTGTGAAAAATTTATACGTTTTTTGGATATAACGAATAACGGATCCATCGTTCTGCAGACGCTTGACTACATGTTCTTCTGAGGTGTATGTGTGTGTGTGTGTGTGTGTGTGCGCGTGCTCATCCGGCAGCGCACGTCGCGTCCTCATCTTAATGCGAATAAACTGTTCATTTTTTGCATTTCATCTTATGCGAATAATCAGTTGATCCACCTCTGCAAAGCGCACAAATTTTTAATTCGTGTTTTGGATTTAATGTGAATTAACAGTGTTTCCATCCAGACTTTCTGATGTGCATATTCATTATTCGCATAAAAATAGTTGGATGGAAACACACCTAATCAGAGCAGGTGAATGTTGTTCTGCCTGACGACCTGACTCTACACGCTCCTGTGTGTCACGCTATACAGATAAAGTGTCATCTTGTTACATAATAGTCTGACTACAAACATCCACTTCCTCTAATGGGGAAGGGTAAGCCCATTACTATGCAATTACTGAATGATGGAACAGGGGACCTCATGAGTTGAGAGTAAGTGTGTCTTTGTGGACACAAATGTGTGGCAAAGCTTTATGTGTATGTGTGTGTGTGTGTGTCNAGTAAGTGTGTCTTTGTGGACACAAATGTGTGGCAAAGCTTTATGTGTATGTGTGTGTGTGTGTGTCACACATAATGAAATATCATCAAAACAGAGTTCAACTGATACGGATTTCTAAAGGCTGATATGAATACAGGCAGGAGCTGGTGTTTTTGTGCTGATGTTCAGCAACTTTAAAATTGACCATCTCCCTGGCACAGAATGAATAAATAAATACATTTAAATAAATATATAAAGATATATATTTTTTAAACCCTGAATACTATCCTTGGCAGACTGGAAAAGTTTAAATTTTATAGACCGTTAACCCTCTCCTCTGTAATACCTGACCCACTGGAGATATTCAATGCCAGGGAAACTCTTGGTTAGATTACTATCTCAGAATTATTTCTATGAAAAGCATGGGAAAATGTTGTTAATAAATAAAACTTGAACAGAAAATCAAGAGCATGGAAAGTCTCACCATGGGAAATGAGAGTCGATCTGGATGATCTGAAGTGTAGTGCAGACCTCCAACAGTACTGTTTCCATGCTTGTAGAAAGCTGATGGTGGTAGTTGGTTTCCTGAGAGGAGATGTATGAGCAGAGGTGGTTAGAGTAGCCAGAAACTGTACTCAAGTAAAAGTAATGTTACTTTATGATAATAGTAACTCAAGTATAATTAAGAGTAGTCACCAAAATAGTTACTTGAGTGAGAGTAGTAAAGTATCTATTAAAAAGATTATTTGAGTAGTGAATAACTTTGACCAAGCTTATTCTTTCAAATAATCAACAAGCTATAAAATGCTCCTCTGAGGGGAAAAAAATAACGCAAAGTAGCCATATATAATACAAAAAAAATTCCAATACAATCCAAATCATATATATATATATATATAAACAGTAGACAGTAGACAGTAATAAATAAAATATTTACCACATAACAAATCATGACATTTCTGGCATGGCCCCAAGACAGTTAGCTAGGTTAGCTTCATGAATTTACTCAGAATAGAACAGGAAAACCTGAGTTAGCATTAGCACCAGCAGCTAGTTAAGTAGCTAAAGTTGCAGCTTACCACCACATGTTTCCTCAAGTTCCATGTTGATTCTTAGAAGCTGAAATGTCCACATTTTTAGCGAGACAAAGATGCAATGCGTTATGTAGCTGATGGTTTTTCTAGACATTGAACGAATAATTCCATAATTTTCCGCTGTTTCTCCACACCAGCCTTTCTCTTTTTAGAATCCATTTTTTGTCTAAGCGCCAAGATAATTATGAAAGAAAAAAATCATGTTTGCTTCGTTTAAGTTCATACTAATTCATATTATATTATATGCAAAGGCACCAGCCGGCCCACCTATCAAGCCTGTCAAACCATCGTTGTCATGGAGATGACGGGACGCTGAATGTGATTGGACCAAAACTCTCTCACACACACACAGTGGAGCAGTCGCACAGTGATGTCTCACAGTTAATAAAAAAGTAACGCAAAGAGTGCGACCAGATGTAACAGAGTAAAAGTATATGTTTTTCTTCATAAATATGCTCAAGTATGAGTTAAAAGTATCCTGCAATAAAACTACTCACTGAAGTACAATTTTGTGAAAAAAGTTACTTAAGTAAATGTAATGGAGTAAATGGAACGTGTTACTACACACCTNTTTTGTGAAAAAAGTTACTTAAGTAAATGTAATGGAGTAAATGGAACGTGTTACTACACACCTCTGGGTATGAGCAGGCCTACCAATCCAAGATGGTAGGCTTCCTTTAAGTTGGAGTGGCTAGGTAAATCAATCTCCACCTTGGCTGCTTTCCATTGTGGGCATCATTGGATATGCTAGACGATCGGCGCACCAGAGAAGGTATCCTGCTGGTTATGGTCAAAAAAATCTGCATCAACCTGGTCGTTTTATCGAAACACAGACAATAATCCAGCCAATCAGTTTTAACTCACCACCTTCACGACATTCCAGGTTAGGAGTTAAAACGCCCAGTGATAGATAGGTGAACTTGGCTGATGTCTGTTGAGGATAAGTAATGCAGTAATTGGTTGTGCCACTTTATGTAGTTGGGTTGAAAAGGAAATCTCATCCATCAGTGGGTGAAAAGCTAACATCTAATATTTAATAAAAGAACACTACCAGTCATGTTGCATGCCAACCAGCACATGCACTCTTCACATACATGCTGTAGAGAGATCTCCCAGGCTCCTGTCTGTCTGCATAAATGATTTGAAAAGTCATTTCTCCATGCAGCAGATGCATAAGTAATTCTCAGTCTAAGTTTGTTTATTTCTGTTGACACACACATCAACAAATGGAAGTGCCTGCATGCCGGTATGATGTTTGAGCCCATTTAGCTGTTGCCTTTGTGAATTAGCATTCTTGAATGGGTGGAGACACAGATGACTCTCTGCAGGGTGGCTGTCACCTTACTCTCAGGTGTCACGGGAAGACGCAGACATAAATAAGTGATGAGGATATTTTTAAACCCCCCTCGTGAAATCAGAGATAAATTGATTTTATTCCTGCGAGGCCCGTCAGCAGTGCATATCCTCCTTTGATTCAGCCTGGCAGCCGGTGAAGAAGCTATGAATTTTTTATTGTCTCACAAAATCAAGCCCCNCCCCATGGTTTCTCTCCCACTGTCTCCTTCTTGTCGGTTTCTCCTTCACCATTTCTTCTTAAATCATTTATGTTTGTTGTCTTACCTTTCTTGCACTTGTGCATCTCTCTTCTGTCTTCCAGGTTTTTCTTTTTTTACTTTTCACCCAACTTACATTGCTGATTTACTGCAGTATTCTTCAGCATGATGGCTTCTCATTGACTTTGACATCCCTGAGCAGCTCAATGTCAACGCTGGCGTGTTTGAACGCCTCTCAGTGCTTGTTTCAGTAACGTGACAAACCCATTGTCGTGGTTATCTTGTTGAGTTACGTCAGCGTGGCTGCCATCTTAAGAGACAGAGGTAATCTACTAGGTGTGAAGTGTCCAAACACTGTTGAAAGCATATACAAAGTGAGCCTTGGTCTCTAATAAAGAATGTATGACTGTAGAAAAGGTATGGGATTGTATCTTCCTTTACAGAAGGGCTACAGGTAGCAAAGTAGTTAGCATGGTCACCTACAGCAAGACATCCAGATCAGTTCTTCCTATGTTGAATTTTCATGTGTCCCGCGTCTGCGTAGTATTTCCTCTAGATGCTCCAGTTGCCTCCAACAGTCCAAAAACGTGTGCGATGTTAGATGCTCACCAAATGCATTCTGGGAGAGGCTCCAGATCCCTACAACCCTACATCCATCCATCTGTCGATGAATCTGAATGATGAATCTATCAATCGGCTGATCGATGGATGATACAAGTGTTCCTATATAAAAACCTAATATATGAACATATAATCCTGCACCAGGAGAGGTTAACATATACTGTATGCTACATACTGTTCAAAAAAAGCTAGCATGTTAGCAGTCTGGCTTTATGTTGATTGAGTATTACGTATGTGTACCCCATATGTGTTAAACATACAGTATATATAAAACATATGTACACATATGCCAGGTTTGCAATGAACATATACTGTATATGGTTTAGAATAACATATATACATGACATACAAGAATGATTTATAGATTTTGCACATATGTACGATAATGCATGTTTTGATGCAATATTGCAATAGATGAAAATTATCTACTTTTAAATAAGGACATATATGGCATTTCCCATTTATGACACATAAATCCAATATGTGTACATTTATTATATAAATGGTAAGTGTATGTAAATTTTCCAATTTTCCATACAATTAGAATGGAACATTTTGGTAGAAATGCAGCAGAACAATATAGATCACTTGTGGCCACTATTTATGCGAGTGGTGCTACATATATTTTCAAAGAGAGGACAGACAGACAGCATGCTGTACAGAAGCTGCAGCCATGCTGTAGCATATAGATCTCATCACATCTCATACAGATGAAATGGGCCAATGCAAGGAAGAGAAACAGAGAAGCAAAGGGAATAAGGATGAGGAGGTTTTGTTGATCTAAATTAAGTTGAAATCAATATGTGCCTCGTATCTCATTGTGACTCAGCAGCCTGCTTCTATGAAAACATCCTTGATTACTGTGCTGTTCTATATACTTTAATGCAAAGGGACAGAAGAACACAATGTTCCCATCATGCATCACAAGAGTATTGTCTGAAAAGATGCAGGTAAAAACAGTTTCCTTATCTAAACAAAATCCATTATTTAAACTGCAGGATATGTTACACTTAACAAGGCTTAAACTATTCTGCTCCATGAAAATCCAGTTTACAGCTGCCAAACACACACATCACTCTCTAAGTGTTGATTTTTGGGACATGTTGATGGTCTGGAGGATTAAAGGATATGCAGTACAATGCCTGTATGACATTAGCAGATTAACACTGTTCAGGCTGAGCTGTGGTGTGCTGTGCTGACAGCTGTTTTAAATTCTTACATTGGAAAAAAAAAAAAAAAANTGGAAAAAAAAAAAAAAAGATCTCAGCTTTCAAAATATTCCCCCATGACATTTCCTTGACCCATTTTCTGCAATATCTCTAAAAGAATGAAGGAAATTGTGGTTAAAATTACATTTGCTTCCTCGAGTTAGCAGTTTGTTTGCCTTCTTTTAGAACTCCAAAAGCCATAGGCCAAAACAGTGTTAAACATGACTTGTGTCCTCATGAGCATTTCTTCTCTTTCCTCCGTTTCTCATATTTCCCACCAGTCTCTGCTGTTCTGTATTTAAAAGAAAAGCAATCCCAAATAATGATTTGTGGAGAGACTATTTGTCGTTAGTGCTTATAAAAGCTGCAGGGCTGTAATCTGTTAACCCTGCATCACTTCCATTAAATCGCCTCTCATTAGCTTCGCAATGGTTTTAATAGACAGGAGCTCCTCAGTTGATGCTTCATCACGTTCTCTTCATTAACTTTTATTGTATTAGTGCTTCCTCAAATGCTGTGCACCAGCGTTCCTCTCTGCACCTTCAATAGGAGGCTTTAGCAGGGAGCTCGTCCCATAAAAAGCACCCAGCACCCCTTGTGTCTTATTAGCTGGCAATGAGAGTCTAATGAGAGAGACTCAGCAGTGTGGTTGCTTCTGCATCCTCTATTAAATCCGTGAGGTCCCAAACTGACAAGGTTGATATTAGCCAAAGCCCAAGGTCACAAACGCCGTCAAAGCCAACCAGCCACAATTTGCCAGTTGTCATGCTTGGATTAAACTGAGCATGCTGTATGTTATGTTAAAATCTGGTGATCCTGCTATCGTTTCCATAGCTAAGGGGTTAGAAAGGTTTTAGATGTGTAGAGAGGAGAGAAGGAGGAGGAATGTAATGGAGTAGGCAAGTAGATGACTTGATGAGAGGTGACGAGGCGAGAGAGAGGCTGAAAAAGGAGGGATGAAAGATGAGAGAAGGGAGGGAATATGCCTTGATGACAAGGTGAGTATATCCCTGTCGGTTCAAAGGAAGCGCCGTGACTCTATCTGAGTGAACTCTCCTGAGAGGAGCTGACAGATGGCTAGCTGGGTGGGTTCCCTTGACTCTTTCAGAATGAGAGAATAGTGGAGAGGACAAACATGCTGTGGGTAGTGTGGAGGAGGAGGAAATAAAGCTGATGATGTCAAATCAGTACTTTTGTCTTTGTGGCAATCATTCTTCCCAAAATGTTCTTGATTTCTTGAGAAATTCCTTCTCGCCAAAACAGAGAAGCATCTCAGCATTTGGCATTTTTTGGACTTGATGCAGAATTTTTTGCAATGAATCTGGGATTCTTTGCTGTCCTGTCTATCTTAGGGAATTTCAGGCTGACATTCGTTTGAAGTGTTGGATGGTATATAAAATGCTCCAGGGTTAGAGACTGTTTCATGGTTTTATTTTGAAGTTTTAGCCGTGCTTCCTGTCTTGTGTTCTTTATGTGCATTAGCTTGTTAAGTTCGTTCTTGTGTCTGGGCAGTCGCGTTTTTCATGTTGTTGCAGTGCTATATGACCTATTATCATATTAAATTCGGCAGTTTGTCGGATTCACCTGGTTTCCCGTTCTGCAGCATACATGCAAAAAAGTAAGTTTGTTAGTGGAGCGTAAGTTGTTCTGTAACTTTGCCATGTATGTGTGCTATTAGCTTATGTTAGCTTGTTTAGCTGTGGGGGGAGGGGCGCATGCACGTGTAACTAATGCTGCCATAGATCTGAAAGGTATCCAATACAGTAAGTAGTTTTGCTTGAACCGCTGCAGGTTTTCTCTCTACAAAGCAGGAAGATGCATTCAGGTTGTATAGAAAGATGTATAAAGTCTCATGTCACATGACTAGAACAGAAATCAGCGGGATTCTAGGTTCAGGGTTGAGAATGTGACAGAAACGCATCATGAAAATGCATGCTTCATGAATCCTCCCAGCTAATTCAAAGACAACACAGAAAACAACAATTATATAGAAGATGGGTTTCCAATTCAGTAATCCATTCATATTAAACTCCAATTATGTCTGAAAACAATTAGTTGCTAGTTATGCTGTCCAAATTATTATGCCAATTTTTGTTTGTGGTCTATGAAGAAAATTCTGAAATATGCAAATCTGTAATTGACATGAAAATGTAATAACAACAATGTTTGAAACATTCCTAGTTTATATTCCTATTTATTTTTTTTCCAAATTGATGTGTATACCCCCATTTTTTTTTTATCTCAGGTTTATCTCTTATTGATCTCAGGTTTGAAATATTTTAATGGGAAGAATACAGAAAACAGATGAAATAAGCAGAAACCACAAAAATAAGACCCAGAAATGCTTAGAGAGCTCTGAGTAAGTGTTTGAGGAAGAAAAACAGGTACCCTCTTCAGCATTTTATTTGTTTACAATAAAACTGGGACATTGCTTTATATTATGGACCATCATTAACTGCAGCATAATCAGCCTTTAAGAGAATTGACAAAACGTTAACTTTAGTTTAAGTGGAGGGATCGATAAAGGGGCCCTGCCAGCTTGTGCAGAGTGAGAGGGCATTTTTTAGACGTCCTTGGGGGCCACTTCAAAACCTGAGGAACTTTCCTTTTTTCTATGCGCCTTTAAGTTTAGTGCCTGCAGTAAATTAGACTTGAGTTTTCTAATAGAGGACAAGCGTCCCCAGGCGAACAAAGAAAAGGAGAAAGGAGATTTCCAGGCGAAGGAACAGAGGAATGAATGGATGAGAGGGATGCAGTCCTGACTTTCCCAGTTAGCGTGATGTTAACCTGTCCAACTCCCAAAGGGCTATCCCACTTCCCCCATCACCCCTCTAAAAATAAACCAATCCTTTACCAGGCAAGGAGGAGGGCTACGCATCGTTCCTGAGCCCTCCTCGCCCACCCTCTTCCTGTCTGCATCCTCTCAAACACTCCACCCACCCAGGAGGGAGCCGGTGATGTCAGCGCCGGCTGAGAGGTGATTAATCTAATCAGGTAATTAAGCGTTTGCTTGGTAAAGAATACATTAGGTAAGCTGTTTTTGTCAGGGAAAAACAGAGTGTAGTCCTTCCAACAAAACTCCGGGCTAATTCAAAGGCTGGACAAGTAAGAACACAGAAAACAAGTACAATCAGGACAATGTGATGGAAAAATATAAAAGGCATCAAGGATTAGAGACAGAGCTGTTAAAAAAAAGAAAAAAAAAGCAACAGCTGACAGGATGACATATTTAAATGAACATACAATATAATGGAATGAGCTTCTCATTTTCAAGCGATCTAAAATTCAAGGCCAAGTGTTGGTTCTTTCACCATCTCTTTCAAATGTGCCTTTTTTTGTTCGCTCACTTACCTCTTGACTTTGTTTTATTTTTTATGAAAAGAAAGTGATTCTAGCTTTTCTTTGTCTCCTTTAGACAATCACACCGGCGCTAATACCCTCTGATCACATGTAACACTGAATAAATGTGTTACTTTTGTAAATTTGTTAGCTGTACTCCTAAGGATGACAGCAACAAGCTAGCAGATGCTTGCGGCTACACAACATCCTCCACAGCAGAGAGCAACAAGGGCTTGTATGTCGTCTCGATTTCCCTATAATCAGCACCAGCCTGTTCTGAAGTGCTGACATCACATTTGGAGGATGATGTGTAAAAAGATGCTGCCAGTGGAGGAAACGTACCATTTACAGTGTACAGTTACACAGAAAATAAGTTCTATTCGTGCAGGACTAGTGAGACTTTAAGTGATTTGTAAAAATTATGGGTCATCTGTGAGACTAAATCCTGTACAAATCCGCCATTAAAAAAAAATATATATATATATATATATATATCAGTATTAACATAAACAGCATAAGGACATGCATTGCTGCACTTGCTAAGGAAAGTTGTTCTGTTTTTAACAGGTTCCAAACATGTAACGTGCAATATGTGACATGCCAACCATATCCCATGACATTTCTTGGATTTTGATATGTAAATTTGAGTAAAATAAGACTTCATTTGCCCCATACAAATTTGGATGTATGAAACATGGTCACTGGGGTGAATCCCGAACCACATGACCTCCCAGATAATACTGTCCAAACCCTACATCAGTTTTATTTCTTCTCCAGCATGACTCGTTTTTTTTTTTTTTTNTTTTTTTTTTTTTTGTTGTTGTGAGCCTCTCACTCTTTTCTTGGTTAGTTAGAATGATCTAATGGAAGAATTGAAGCTCATCCGAGTTTTTCATATATTGTGGACAAATGTCAGCTAAATGCTTAAAAAGAAAAGAAAATCCCGTAATCCTTCATAAAAATTAATTGAATACACAACGGGTCGAGCTACATTTTCAATTCATCGTGTTCTTGTCTTCAATGCAGTAAAGTGGAATGGGATCACTGGGATCACAAAGCACAGAGAAGCACTGGGAAGATAAAAGTAAGTGAGCAGGACTTACACATTGTTATTTAGTCCAAATGCCAACTTTACACCCTGCGTGTCTATTTTTAGAGTGCATACTTTATGAAATTGCAGGCCATTTTTCAGGCTCTGAGAGAAAAATGCAGTCATTTTGATAAAAGCTCTGCAGGTAAAATGAAATGGAAGCATAATGTCACTGTACGTCACTGCTTTCCTGCAAACCCTCATACTTTGCATAACTTTTTGGAAGGTGACTGAAATCCGAGTATAATAACATCCAAGAAAGACGTGTGAATATAAGTGTAACTTTGGTTTCAGCTATACTACATGGAATCTGAGTAACAAGACTGGCTCCATTGTCAAGGTTCAATCATTTTTACTTAAAAAGACACTTCAGAAACACTCAAGCATTCATTGAATTTAATTAAATCTGGTAAATTTGCTGTGCTGAATTGATTAATGTGTCCTTTCTTTAAAAACTTGGAAGCGGTGAGAAATGAGAAGCCAGAGACTCTTCAGTGACTGGCGGAGTGGATTCATCTTCCTCATCACTTACACTTTAACATAAACGAGACGCACCAGTCAAGGCAATGCTTGACTTTTCTCTTCATTCTAGAACACTGTTAAGCCAAAAAAAAATTTCAAAAGAAATTGAGAAATAATATAGGATAAAAAAAAACAAAAAAAATCTTATTTTTATTATACATTTATTAGGATTCATTTCTAGAAAAGTACTGGTTTTCTTCTGGACTGTAGAAGTCTAGACTTGGTTTAAAAATTACAAAACAACTTTTTATTATTGTGTAACTACAATTAAAGAATAATTAAAAGGTAGAAGAAGAATCAGTGATGATGACGATAGTGATGATGGTGATGGTGTGTTTCCTGTGTGTTTCTGAAAGCAGTTCTGAGGATGCTGATGTGTGTGTGGAGCAGAGCTCTGCAGATGTTTCAGAGAGGAGGTAGTCAAGGCTCCGGCTGTTGCTATGAGAGGTTAAAACCCGTTTAGCCACACACCGTGCTTTAGCTAAACTTGAAATGCTTTCATTTCAGTCTTGCTTTTTGTAATATCCTGTTCACTGCAGCGCTGACCTTCCGTTAAATCATAACTGGTCAGTTTAATGAATGATCTGACTTCATCAAAGCATGATACACGTTAGCAGCAAAGCATCTAACTATAAAGACAGAAATCTCTCTGTGGCACCATTATCTCTAGAACCTGACACTGTATGAAGTGATATTCGGCAGGTTTATTGCTCAGGACCCATGGACGTGCAGTGTCATGTGTGAAGTTGTTTGGATGAGCGGTTCTCAAATTGAGCTGTGCCAGTGTTGTGCCGAAAATTGCATCCCCTCTTCTGCCAAGATTTGCATTCCCACTGTAAATAATTTTCTGAAGATGAAGGAATGAAATCAAGTTAAGAGCGCACATTTAGGATTATCTGGATGTGACAGGGTGAGTTTGGTGTATGTTACCCTCCTCGGGGCTGAGAAAAGAGGAGGTGCATTTTTCAGCAAGTGGCNAGTTTGGTGTATGTTACCCTCCTCGGGGCTGAGAAAAGAGGAGGTGCATTTTTCAGCAAGTGGCTCTTCTGCCGAGATTTGCATCCCCAGTGAAAATAACTTTCTGAAGATTAAAGAATGAAAGGACGTTAGAAACTCACATTTAGGGTTATTTTTGTGTGACATGGTGAGTTTGGTGCATTCAAGCCTCCTCAGGACCGAGAAAGGAGAGGATGCATTTTTCGGCAGAAGTAGCAAATGAATAAGAGTTGGAGGACTGAATCGCTGCTGCTCAGTACACTTACTGTAGGTACTACTGTTATTGCTACTAATAAGTGCCATAATCACTATTTAATAAAAGCTATTCAATGGAATAAATATTGTCTTGGATTACATTTATGATCCGCGAGAGGGGATGCAATTCTCAGCAGGAATGCAGTTTTTGGCACAACGCTGGTAAAAAGTAGTCCGCGTGGCAGAATATGCAGGATGCTCTCTGGTCGCGACAGCATATGCTCCGGTCCACGGACACTGCAAACAAAGCTAGCTCATGAGGATGTGCAGAACAACATTATGGCAGGCTGCGGTGCACACCGTAAAGTCAGGCGCGTTCTGAACGGGTGCTGCACTAGTCTAACTTAAAGCTAAAAACAGCTGAAGCACAGCTCAATGCAAACATAATTACTGTCTCACCTCAGGAAAAAAGATAAAAAGCAGAAAAATGAATTGAAACAGACATGTTTCATTAAACACCTAATAGAAACTGGCATAAGAATGGAGTGAATTAGTAGAATGAGATGATTGAATAATCAGAGTGATATTAAAGGGTTATGAAGAGGATAGAAAATTACTTTTTACACTATGAAAGGAGGTCTGAGGAAGGTGATGTAGACCAAAAAAAAAAGCTTAAGTCAAACAGGTGTCTAGAGTGAGTTAATTTTAGGTGGAGTACATGCACACACACACACACACACACACACACACAAAGGAGATCAGCAGTTTTGGCTAAAGGTCTCCTAGCACCCCCTGCCCCTCAATCTCCTCATCGTNAAAGGAGATCAGCAGTTTTGGCTAAAGGTCTCCTAGCACCCCCTGCCCCTCAATCTCCTCATCGTCTCCTCTTTCACGAGAAGAGCTTTCCTCAGATGGAGTCATGCTTGCTCGATTCTCTCCTTTTGCTCTCCGTTTCCTCTGCCATCACCAACGCCACCCCCCCCCCCCCCCNCCCCCACACACACACACACACACTCACACACACCCCCATCACATCTCGTGTTATTGGTCTGCAATGGAGCATGGCAGCAGATGAGGTCCTTTGACACAGACAGAAATACAAGAGGATCGAGCACCAATGAAAGAATACGAGCGCATTCCTGTGTGAGGGCCCCCTTTACTGACGCTATCTCACACCGCAGCTCATGCTGCTGCATTCACGAGTGAGAATGATGCATTCAAGCCCAGACACTCTCTCTCTCTCTCTCTCTCTCTCAGACATAACACACACACACTCCAGCCTCCTCTGGTGTCTAACCTGAAATTTCTTTCTCCTGGCGGGCTGCAGACTGGTGTCGGTACTCTAGGTAACGTGATCCAGCGCTTCTCTTTGTGGTGCTAATGTATTTGCAGCCCCCCACCCTTGAGGCAGCAATTTTTTTTTTTTTTATCAGCCTGTGAAAGTTAGTTAAGTGCTACAAGAAGAGGAACGACATGGAGGTGGGGGTAGCTGTGTTGACTAAATCGTGCCCTCAGCAACCTTTGGCGCATGAGACGACGTGAAACCACCCCCCCTAAACACACGCTAAACACCGGTATGATTACTCAAAAATTTTCCCAGATTTAGAGAATGATTGAGGGTGAGAACTGGGAACAAATTAAGTCATCACGGAAAAGGAGAGGGAGGGGGTTAGGAAAGGGAAGAGGGAGTAATTGGTGGAGATGAGATGATAAGATAAGAATAACTCCTCTATTTTATTTTCTCTGTGGAGTTAATACACCTAACCAGCGGCCTGCTGTGTGTGTCGCCTGACTGCTCTGAGCACATATGGCTGCATGTCAGGAAACGCTTGATCGGTCATAGCTGGTCGCATATTTCAACAGGCTAATTGGTGTAATGTATGCAGTTGTAAGCACATTAAGCTAATTAATGTACAGTTGAATTGTCAAGATGCAGCGACCTTTGCTTCTTCTTAGCGTTGTATCTGACAGGTGCATGGAGAAAGAAAAAAAAATTTCCTCAGCGCCATCTTTAAAAAAGTAGTTTGAGTAAGAAAATTAACAAATCAGACAGATAATGTCACTAACTCAAATAGATCAAGTCAAGTTGATTTAATGCCATCCACCACAATAAGCATTTAAAGGTGAATGAAGCTGCATTCAGGGACACAGTGAATGTAGTTTTTAAAAAAAAAAAAACAGAGGACATTAAAAACAGTTCCAATCAGACATACATGGTGCAAACAAGATATAGAAATGTTACGGAAATGTGTTTTGGTCTAATTCCAGGTAACCAATGAAGGAGGAGTCAGTGTTTGACTTGCTGCATTGGCACCAATCAGAAAGCAGCAGTTCTTAGGAAATGATGCATTTTATTTCTTTATACATGAGTGCATAGTAAGGCCAGGTACTTTGTATGAAGGTAATGTAACATCAGCGGCTCAGAAATGGATTGTCTGCATGTCCTGCTATTCATCTTCCACTTGTCTAGAAAGTTGTTAAATCACTGAACTGGAAAAATCATATTTCACAATGACCGCACATGGCGACCGGGACAGCCACCGCAGCACGGGGCACTTTAGCTCCGCTGGGATTCCGCCTGGTCTTCTTTCTAGACTTCACATTTCAGTTGCGTAGATTTTTCCACTTCATGCAGCAGGAAGGTTCCTCGGACCAGAACATGGGCTCTCTCCTGCAGAGGTGTGTAGTAATGCATTCCATTTACTCCGTTACATTTACTCAAGTAAATTTTTTCACAAAATTGTGCTTTACTGAGTAGTTTTATTGCAGGATCCTTTTAACTCATACTTGAGTATATTTATGAAGAAAAAAATATATTTTTACTCTGTTACATTTGGTTAAACTCTTTGCGTTACTTTTTTGTTGTATTAGCCTATCTGCTGACGTAACAAGTCAAAATTCTCCGCTTTCTCCGACTGCTCCACCGTCTGTGAGAACGTGAATGGTTTGGTCCAATCACATTCAGCATCTCGTCATCTCCATGACAACGATGGGTTGACACACACACAGCATTGGGCTCATTGAGAGTTGACAGGTGGGTTGGCCGGTGACCTTTGGACTGCACAAGATAATATTAATTAAAATGAACTTAAACTAAGCAAACACTATTTTTTTCTTTCATAATTTTCTTGGCGCTTAGACANAATTAAAATGAACTTAAACTAAGCAAACACTATTTTTTTCTTTCATAATTTTCTTGGCGCTTAGACAAAAAAATGGATAAAATGGATTCTAAAAAGAAAAAGGGTGGCGCCAAGAAACAGCGGACAATTATGGAGTTATTCGTTCCAGGCATCATTGGTACCAAAACCAGCAGCTACATAAGGCGTTGCGTCTTTGTCTCACTAAAAATGTGACATTTCAGCTTCTAAGAATCAACATGGAACTTTAGGAAACGTGGCGGTAAGCTGCAACGTTAGCTACTTAACTAGCTGCTGCTGCTAATGCTAACTCAAGTTTTCCTGTTCTATTCTGAGTAAATTCATGAAGCTAACCTAGCTAACTGTCTTGGGGCCAGAATGGTCATGATTTGTTATGTGGTAAATATCTGATTTATTACTGTCTACTGTTTCTTTATATGATATGATTTGGATTGTATTAGAAGCTACATGTGGCTACTTTGGATTATTTTCCTCAGACGAGCCTTTATAGCTTGTTGATTATTCTAAAGAATAAGCTTGATCAAAGTTACTCACTACTCAAGTAAGCTTTTTAATAGATACTTTATTACTCAAGTCATTATTCTGGTGACTACTCTTATATTTGAGTCACTATTATCATAAAGTAGCAATACTTTTACTTGAGTACAGTTTCTGGCTACTCTGCCCTCCTCTGCTCTCCTGCCATCAGTTAATTGGCAGCCATTTTTCAGTCTTTTTGGAGGAATGAAATATGTGCTGGTACTTCCTCACTCCAGTCACTTGTTAAAATTATTCTCTGTTGTGTGTTTTTCTGTCGCTGTCTCTTTCTCCCCACTTTATCCACCTCTTCGCTCAGCTAATCGTTAAGGAAGGCGCATCTGCATTGTTTCAAATTTCGAGTGGTGCGCAACCTCGCAAAACGACCTTCAAATGCGGCCTCCACGGCAGGCAGCTTTGGCCGCAATTATGTCACATTTTCCATACAGTGTCTGTATTAAACATAAACCATAACCACAATTGAATATGTATTATGAGCCACCTTTTGGCTAAACTACATAAGCCAACAGCATATGACATAGCATAGCATAAGCCAATTTATGGCTAAAGTGACAAAGCACATATATCTCATCAAATGCACAAGATACAAAAAAATGAAAGGAAATAAAGATTAATCATCTGATTATTATCACTAAGGAGCTTTCCTCATTAGTGATATTTTTTAACACAGAAAAAGCTTTTAGTTGTTGCTTCTGCATGTTGTGTAAAATTCATATTTTCTGGTTTTGTTCGTTAAAATCTTCATTTCCAAAGTAAAGTTAGTAAAAATCATTGTGGAAACGATCTGAGGATTTGAAATGTGAGCTGTACCCAAACGCACCCCAAGTGGTACTGTGTGTGTGTAAAAGAAAGAAAGACTAAAAGAAAGGGCAGGTGATAAGAATGCCACTGGAGATGGTGAGAGGGTTGTAACTGAGAGGCACTAAAAGCCTCAAGGTCCTTTGTGTGTGTGTGTGTGTGTGTGTGTGTGTGTGTGTGTGTGTGTTGGGGGTTCTATTATCGCACTGGCCTGGCGTCATGGGTCTCGAGATCACACAAAGACGCTACTGTAAGAGCAGGCGAACCTCTCTTTCTCACACACACACACACACAAACACACATTTATTCTACTTATGAGGAGATTCTATTTCATCAGCCTCCACTCATATCCTTAAGGGTCAACATTACATTAATTAGTATTGTAACTCATTTGTGCAATTTTAATGGTTCATTAGCTTATCAAGTCAGTTTAGCTTTACTTATATTTTTAAGCTAATTTTCAGGATAAATTAGTTTAAAAACTAATTATTTTTGAAGTCCTACCTTCACTATTTTTACTATTTGCAACATTAAAATCAAACGTTGCAAGTTATCAAAGGTGAGTGAAATCTATCCAGCTACAGCATTGTTTGCATTGTTGATGATCATTGACCATACATGAATCCTGGGTCTCCTCAGTACCTGAAGATGTCTCGGTGATTCACATCTACATGGATTATTCTGGCTGAAACAGATGCCGCTATGTTTCCTTCTTGGCACAGCTACATAGGTTAGGTCTGAACACAGCAATCGCAGTCGGGTGTGGACCAAAACAACGGCACCGAGGCTCATTTGAGGTTCTCAGTCTGGTCAGAAACGCACTCTGGAGCGGCTTGGTTTTGGCGATCCAAACTAGAAAACGGCATCGATGTGCTGGTTTAGAAGCAGAGAAGGCTACGTTTCCATGAGTTGGAAGTTTTGACATTTTTACATTAAAGAAAGCAATGCAAAAGAATTCCTTTTCTTATTAATGCTAACATGACAGAATCACATCCAAACATCCGACACAAATGTGATAGATCCATCTTTTTTCTTTTTGTAGTTGAAGTGTCTTTTCTTTGTATGCCATAAGTCTAAATTTCAGAGAAACGCTCTGCTGAAACCTCATGTGTTAATTCAGCAGCTAATTCTAATGAATGAACCACCAGGTGAACCAGCAGCATACGAGCAGTCTGAAACCTCATCAGTGTGTAAATATTCTTCTTTTACAGTTTCTAAAGGAGGATAATAGACCAATTGAATCCTCAGTAAATCATCTGGAGCTACACAATTATCTCCTACGCACTCAGACCCACAGGTAGCTTTTGATTTCTGATTATTTACATCTTCTCCTTTCTCATCTCTCCAACCTTCCTATCATCCTGTCTTCTTTCCTTTCTCAATTATGTATCTCCATCTCTTTCTCTCTATTCTCCATATCCCTCCCTGTCCTTGTTGCTGTATCAGCCTTCTTAATCCCACCAGCAGCTGAATCCCACTTTACCCTTCTTCTTGTCTATCTGTCAAATCTGTCTGCCTTTCCTTGGCTGTCGTGTCTTGTTTCTCCATCTTCCCTTCATCCACTATTTGTTAGTTTTACCCTCTTCCTCTTTGTAAATCCCACTTTTTCACTTCCTACTGTACTTCTCTCCCTCCCCTATCTCTCTCTCTTTCTTTTACTGTGTACCTGACTCTAAGTCTCTTGAAGCAAAGGGCCATGGTGGCTTAACTTTAATTGATGCATTGGATAGAGAAGAGGAAGAGGAGGGGAGAGAGGATGGCTCTGGGCTGACAAGGTTAATTCTGTTTTTCCAAGCTCCTCGTCACCTGGCGGCAATTAAACCCATGAGAACCCTCCCAAGGGAAAGAGACACTGACAGAGAACAAGAGAGAGAGCGAGACGGAGAATTAATTCTACTGAAACATTTTCAAAGACAAACTAAAAAGTATTTCATAAAAGTGATAGAAGAAAGCATGAGCAAATTCGATAAAGTAATCTAGTTTGGATGTTGTACTACGCTTGTACTGATATGGATGGTTTCTTCAAGGCATGCCTCCTTCAAAGGGTCTCAAAGCGCATTGTGAGGATGAAGCTACAATGAATAGATATGAGCCATATTGTAATGAATAAATGAACACATTGCAAAAGACCCGCTAGTTTGGATTATAAACCAAAGGATATTTTAAAACAAAATCTATTTTGTGCATTAAAACCCTCTGTAAAATTTGCTGTGAGGTAGATTCTTTCTTCCTTTGATATAAATTACAGAATGTTTACTTTTGGGGTCAGCAAATAAGCAGCCACAGGCCAAATCTGGGGGAAAAAAAAAAAAAAATTATTTGGTCCCCCCTGACATAATGTTAAATATTCCTTTTTTAAGGTTACATTCAAAACTTTAACCTTCTGTAACCAGTGTCACTAGCGATGGACTCAACCTGCATAAATGTTGTTATACTGAGCTCATTGTGTGACTCAGCATCAAATACAATATACTGCATCTTTTTTTTTTTTTTTTTTTTTTTTTTTTTTTTTTTTTTTTTNTAAAAAAAAAAAAAAATCTTTTGTATATGTTATCTAGCAGGGAATTTATAATTTTTAACATAAAAAGTTCCATCTACATTTTTTTGAGCTTCCATGTCTATTTTTGTGTAAATGAAGTATTTTCTAATAAAGTAATAACCATTGTCTGCAGCCATTTTCCTTTGAGCCAGACAGCATGACCAGGCTCAGATGACCAAAGTCCACGGTGGCCCCACTAGCTCGATTTAAAAAAACAAAACAAAAAAACAAACAAAAAAAAAAAAAAAAAAANAAAAAAAAAAAAAAAAAAATGGTGTAAAGCTACAAATCAGCAGATTAAACAGCCAGCCACGGCTCGTCTCTACGCGCATGGATCGCTGACTTATTAAAGCAAAAATAATGAGTGTGTTTACAGCACGGCACTGCACTCGTCATTAAGTCTGTGCAGCCAAATATAAGTGTGCATTGTCGCCATCTAGTGGCAGTTTTATTCTTGTATAAATTTCAGTTTGAGATTACTGAGATTATTTAAGATTAGAATACACAACCGACACCTACTGATGAAGAGAATTCAGAACAGTCGTACATTCTACTATTGTTATAGCTAATAAAGCTTTTTGGAATGATTTCTCGTTTTTGTCATAACATTGAGGTGCAAAACTGCTCAGCATTTTCACTTGCCTGATTTCTCTTTTACAAAATGTGTCACTTTAACACTATAACCAAGCAAACAGCCATCTAACTCACAGATTCTACTTTCTGTTTGGGCTCCAACATTTTGAGTCCCTCACAGTATTCCAGCCAATCAGGAGCCAGCCCTTTATATTTATTCAACATTCATCGCTCCCTGGCATTTGGGCATTAGTCTTTTTCCTTCCTTGTCATCATTAACTCACACAACACAACAATGTTCTGCACCCCAAAACAAAACACAGCACCACCCATGAACAACATTTAGATGGAGGGGGCAGGCAGAGAGAGAGAGAGGGGCTGAGATGTGCTATTGTTGGTAGAGATAAGGAATGATTAAAGGGCTAGTGGGAGAACCAGACATACTGTGTTGATCCAGCTAACTGTTCACTCATCAGTCTCCTAATGGTCTGGAGGGTGGGGGTNCATTGTTTCAACATGGGTTCCCAGATGTTCCAATCTGGACTGCCTCCGTCGACGCTTCTGCTTCTTCCCTTCCCTTTTCACATTCTCTCCACACTTTTCTTTGTCCCTTTGCTGTTTTTCTGGACTTCTGGCAGCCGCAGTGGAGTTTGTTACCGAAGCTTCTTCAGCACATCTATCACCATTGTCACATTTTGATGTTTGTCAGAAACACAGAGCAATCGCTTCAGTCTAGAGCTGCAATTCTGCACTGACATTCAACAATCATACAGGGAGAAATTCATCTTACGGGAGACAGAATCCAATTTCTGCACCCATGGTAGCCTCAACAGACCAGAATGCAATGCAGAGACGAGATACAGAGATGAAGAGAGAAACCAGTGAAGCAGACGATGCTCATGTCATTTTACATAAGTATAGTAATGGATAGCAATTTCACCTGAGGTACTAAGCTTTTTGGGGGACCTTATTAGGATAAGAAATGAGGAAGAGCACAGAGGAGGAAGAAGAAGGGAAAGTAAATGGACACAGTAAAAGAAAAAAGTGAATCGATAGTAAAGAACAAAACAGGAGAAATAACTTTGACATCTGACAGCACATACCTCCACCAAGGCCAACAAAATCTCCAATAAAAAATAAAAAACTTCCCACCCTCTACTGTAAAGGCCACCGCATTTATCACTCAAAAATGATCTCTATTTTGATGGATAACTACCAAAATAAGCAGATCTTTTATTTATTTATTTATTTATTTATTATGAGCCACAATGCTAAATTTCATTGAAATCAGCCCATTAGCATTGATTTTATAGACTACAAATTTATTTCAGATCCTGGATCTGGAATATGATCCAGACCACCTCCAATATTTTATCACTTCTTCCTCTTGACATTATCTATCCGTCCCCCAAATTTCATCCAAATTTGTCAATTTTTCAAGATATACAGTTAACAAGCAAAATGTCTGTGATCACATAACCTCCTGGTGGAGGTAAAAATGGGGTCAGATCATGGAGAAAAAGAGTATAAAAGAGAGAACATAAGAGAACAAAGTCTCTTCAAAAACAGCTGTATGCCCTTTAACCTGCTGACTTTGTCCTTCATCACCAGAACTGAATTCCCACATGTGGCTAATTGCTCGTGATTGAATACATGGAGCTTACAAACAAGCCAGCTGTTTTTCAGGGACTTACAATCAATTTCCTCTGCAATTCCCTTTTTACCTTAAACCACCATCCAGGCCTCCACTCAGAGATTTACATTTACATTCCAGCATCTAACAGATGTTCTTAGCCAGACCGGCTTAGAACAAGTGAGCAGGTGGGAGTTCAAGAACACTTCAACATGACGTCTCCTGAATGGACACGATGGTCACCTCAGGCCAGCAGCTGATGCCTATTGGATTTCCCCAAAAAACTTCACTGTGATTAAATCCTTGCTATCCCTGATCCCCCTCCACCAATCATCCCAGTTTGGATTTAGGTCCTCAATCAAGAAAGCTATTGTTCTGTGCCCACCTGACTGCCAGAGATAGTGTGCTGGGGCAACCAACTTGAGACACTTAAATGATTCCCTAATAGAGACGTCGAGTGAGTTTTCTCTATTGTTGTCGGCTTGTCGGATTAAATGAAGCTAAGCGATTAGGAGTCTTGCTCTATAATTGCAGCTCGTATTGTTAAAGCTGTAATTGCCAATCTTAATCAACTGCCACGACTTCAAAGATTAATAAACAACAACCAAGCAGCAGAAATGGACTCGCTCAGGCTGGTGGGGTTAATAAGTCTGAGTTTGCAGGGTGAAATAATGATTTAAGATATTTTCTTGCTCCTCTCAAGTAGATTTTTAGTTGACCAGCAAAACAAGATGGTGGTTGTCCTTGACATGACTTGTAGCACAATCACAAAATCCTCATGAATGGACAAGATTTTCCTTGATCACAAACACAAGAGAGTTGTATCATGATCTTGGATTTGAATCTTCATCTGCTTGTGTTTGCAATCAGGGCTCCAGTTTCTTCTTCTTCTCACAGTCCTGCTTGAGGAAGAGGCTCAATGCCACTAAAATGAGAGCAAGGTCAGATCAAAACTCGCCATTTAAATATACACTGATCAGCTGAGTGGGCTCAAATATCAAATTTATTGATCACTAACACGAGACAACTATAGTTTAAAATGTCACCCAGATTTCATACCACTGAAATTTACCATTAGACTAAAACAGGTCTTAATGTTTGCATGACGGTTTGTTTTATGAATCATTTCCCGGATGTGAAAATGTGGAAATACTGTAGAAACGCCTATTTTGAGGCAAAAACTAAAAGATGTTGGTTTATGAACGAGGGAATGTTGCTGCGTGATGCTATTTGCCTGTATCAACACATTAAATCTGGCACTGTGTTTTATGAATTTCAGCCTTTGTTTGGGAAGCCACATGGAAATAAATGCTGGTAACATCTCCCCACACTCATCTGAAGAAAAAAGCCCCTCAGACGAATGCCGTATCGTCTCCACGTGATTGCACTTCACCTCCCGGACATCTTACTGCCTAGATGACTGAGATAAGCCTTTACAGACTATGACATTCTTCTTCCTCATCTCTCTCTTCATTCTTCACACCAGTTAAGGTCCGATCTGGCTACAATACAAACCATGAAAAACTCATGCGAGAAATTATTGCAAGATGTTTCACATAATGAATCCACCTTAAGGTTAGTCGAACGTCAATAGCTGACGACTGAATTCTTGAGTTCAAGGTTGTGACTGATAGCTCATATAATTCTATCCCCAGCCCCATTAAAATACCATAAATGTTTTTCATTGAGGGTATATAGAGGAGCGAGAGCAGGAGGAGCGAGTCATCTGAGATGGTTTACTCTAGAACTTAACAAGGTGCTGCACGGGATGAATAGTCTCTTCCAAGCATCTGATCACGGGGGAATTAGGCGGCTTTGTCAGAAGGAAAGGTGGGAAGGCATTTGGAAATGTTGCCTTATCCAAGCATTCAGCTATAGGTGTCACACATTTCCAGTTTTCCTCTGCTTCCCAGACCAAAACAATCTGTTTCACATTAAAGCAGTGAGTAAAGGGAAGGTGTTTTATGTGCTGTCTGTGTATGTGGAGTCTGTATTTGTGTGTAGACGTATTCTGTACATCCACAGAGAGAGAGAGGAGGTGAAAAGTGTGTTTTCCAGTGGAACATCCAGATGTATACAGTAAGTTTGAATGGGAAGAATGGGCCTCATTCACCAACCGTTCTTCAGAAGAAATTTGTTCTTAAAACCCACTTACACAGTTTTTAAGAAGATTCTGACATTCACTAGTTTTCTTATCTGAGATTTGTTCTTAGCTAAGAACAAAAGCTACAAACACTCCAGAGCACACTTACCCACATCTGAGGGCTGACATGATTGTGCAAAATAATTGCATTTTTCTTTAGAGTATACATTTGTTGAATATTATATAACTGAAATCACATTATGTTTTTGTTTGTTTTTAATAAGTATTTTCATCATTTTTCAAAGAGTTATGGTCTCTTAAAATAACTATATGCAACACTAACACTTCCGTCCACATCAATTATTTTAATTGGGAACCATGCCCCATAATCAGTGATTGGTCACGCTATTTATAGACCTATTCTGCATCGTAAGCTTACTTGGACAATGGCATATTTACTGCTGCTGCAAGACGTTGCTGATCATGCGCTGAGGAGGGAGCGCATTTTCCGGGACCATGTTGATTTGTTTGCGGAGAGTGATGCGTACCTTCTTGGATGTTTTAGGCTACCAAGATGTGTTGTTGGAGCTGTGTGATTGTTTGGAGCCTGCCATCTTCTTTAGATTTATGCTTCGGCTTTTTTTTTTTTGCTTTCTCCTCTCAATCCGTGTTACACCTGAGTGCACACGGCCCTGCAGTGTCATGCCCTTTTATGGGGATTTCCAGGGCGTTTACCTATGCTAATTAGAAACAACAGGCACGTGCCTGCAATTTATGAGGACACTGGTATTCATCAATTTAAGAACACAGGTGCGAACAATTCCGTGGTTTAAAAACACGTCATGAATCAGATGTAGACTTCTCTTAGGAACTTACTTAAGAACAAATTTAAGAAAAAAACTTATGAAGATCTTGGCAAATGAGGTCTAATGTGCTGTATTCCCTTGGCACCCCTCTGATTTGTGTGTAATTGAACATGATAAATGTCCTGGAACACACGGGTGCTTATGAGTGTTTGTCAGTGTGTATGTGTTTATGATTTCTGAGTTATCACTGTGTGTGTGGGCATTACTCCAAGTGTGTCTGCTATGATGCTAAAACTACCAGTGGTGTTTTCCTACCCTCACACAACTTTCAGCTGTCAAAACACACACACACAGCTACCTGAGCTGTTTCCTGTTACAACTGCCTTTAGCAGATGTGTACTAACGATTGTTTTGAACATTAGCTTGCTGTTATTGACTATCTGATTGTGTTTCAGCATGTAATGTCATGTCCATCAGTAAATGTGGTTTTATTATTTAATAGAGTTTCTGAGTACAACAACTTTTCAAATATTGTAATTGTTGATTTTTATTTCACACATAAATATCATAGTGTATACATTCAACACATTGTGAACCATGCTTTCACCTTCCTTGTTCATCCTAATGACAGCCCACCTCTAGACACGTCGTAATTAGGGAATTATGAAAGGCTGGCGTGACAGTGACCTCATTATGGTGAGGAAGATCAAACTAACGACCCATGACTGATGAAGGTTGTGTGTCCCTGCCAAGGGAGCAGGACTGTCTCTCTGTGGTCATCAAGACCCAGAGAGAGAAAGACAGGCAGAGGAAGAGAAGCATCTCCACAGCTGACCACCCACACATGACATTATCCATGCTTTAAAAATAAACACTGCCCGTTTATGGGTTGACTTTGGTATAAACCAGCTGCTTTGTGCCAGCAGCATGTCTGCAATATGCAAGACTTCCACTTTTATGTCCAAGCTGGTTCTGCTTTAAATGCATTTTAAGAACAAAAGTATGTAATCAAGCCTACAGCTTTGAATTATATAAGCAGGAGTTGAAATACATTTTTTTATGGTTTGGTTTTATGTTTTTTGTGCCTCTGTCGTGTTTATAAGATAGGTTTTAGCAGCTTTGGTCTCACCTTCCCAGAGGACGCACAGTTGAACAACTGTAGTAGATGCAAGTCACATTAAAATGCCTGTAATATCTGCTGGACCAGCACTTTATTTAGCCTTTTGTGTGGGGTGATTAGCTAGTCATGCTTGGCTCTGCCTGCAGTTGATGAGGAAGGGATTTATTGTCCCTGAATATAAGCTGCGAGGACAGAGAGGTCTGACTGTTTTTTGTCCATTCTGACATTCTGAGAAGCAAACAATTTATCATTTGCAAAATCAAGTACACAAGGTCTTTTTTTATGTACAACTTTGGAACTCTTTTATGTACAACTTTGGAACCTTTTCAGGAAGTTAGAAACTTTACTTAATTTCACATCAAGGAATCAGGTGCCTTTTTGATATCTGAAATATAGTTCCTGAGCCATTTGTAGCTCCTATTCCCATGTTCGTACTCTCTGATGGTTTGGGAACTGTTGGATCCAAGCATCGCTGATTGGATTCTATGGCCACCTGGTCTGAAGCAATTTTCCACCAGCCCAATAAGGTAGACAACAGCCATTTATTGTATCCAGGGAATGTCAATGGTAAGGTTTCAATATTTTTGAAGCGTGGTGGGAATGCCAGGAAGGAACTCACTGAATGAACCATGTAGTTCCTACTCCAGATAAATCCAGAAATTTAGTGCAGACAGTGCCTGCTGCACCAGGTAAGCAGATATAGAGAATGGACAGATGGGTGGGCTGACTGTCCTTAACCCTGTATGTGCATGCTTTATTCCACAGGTTTGGCTGAAACTGCCTTTTTTTTTTTTTTTTTTTTGGAACAAATATATGTTGAATAAGTAACTTGAGTTCAACATTCTTAACAATGCTGCTTAGGAAACTTACAAAGGAGAGAAATGAAGATGTACAGCGGCTATAAGGAAAAAAAGGAAAAGACGGGGAAAAGGGAGAAGTAATGTAAAAGGGAACAAAAATCAAAGGAGAAACTTTCCAGCAGTCCTCAAAATGCAAACGTCAAAGTACAAAACACGTAGATACAAAACACCTCATCACATTCAAAGGCAAGAGAGAAATGAGGTGGAGACAGAAAAGCTTCCAGGTGGAAAATATTTAACAACACAGAATTCAGAGCACCAAAACCAAAGAGATGGAGAACAGGAGATCTGACAAAGTAAGCAAAAAAAGTGAAGGGCCTAAAAACCCAAAAATGAGAGAAGTGGAACTAAAGAAACCAGAGAAACACGGTCTTAAGTACGAGTGATTTGCGGGACTCCAGAGATGATTATGTGAAACACACGCACACCCAGAGCCCCAGTGCCAAAAACAGCACACTAGACTGAAAAACTACTGAAAGCAAAGCGTTCCTGCACTTACTCTTAATAAGGCAATATCCACTTCTCTAAAGTATGGCTGCAAGATCAAGAGGAATGCTACACTAGCCATAGATGTGTGGTTTTAAGAGTGTGTGCATATTTTCTGCTGAAATATTTCTCGTTCCAGATCGCAGTTTTGATACATTCTCAGACGGTCAATGTAGCACAAATTTCAGCAAAGTACCTCCACGCATATGATATTGTAAAAACTTCTCCAACTTCACAAAGGAAATTCCTTGATCACTGGATATGTCTATTTCATTTTGTGTTGCCCCTTTCATAGAGTGCAAGGGTTCGCACGCACACCATGCATGCTACAAACATATTTGTAAAAGCAATGTGTATGCTTTCCAAACTCACAGGGCCTCTTTAACTTCATCATAATTATTTCCTGATGCTAAAAACATGCGGTGAGGACGGGCTTGTTTGTACGCCGCTGCAGGTGGAAGTGTAACATGGTTCTTTACCTGGAACAGGTATCGCTCCTTTCCAGTGGCATGCATTTTACACCTAGGCCTTCAGTGCTTTCCTCCCGCAGTTAAACCGCCTTCAAATAACCTCAACATGACACTGATTTTTCTAAACAAAAAATCTAAAGTACTACATCGAAAAATCTAAACGCCATGAAAGAAAGTTTAAATAAATCTTAGATAATGCCACGTTACATGCTAGCTACCTTTACAGGCACAAGAAAAATGCTTCTTCTTCTTTGGGTTTTTACGGCAGCTGGCATCCACACGAAAAAGGCAACTAAGCCAGCTAGCATGTCAAAGGATTTGCCCAACATAGCAAATTTGAAAACTGATTGGTTAAAGAATATGAATCAACAATATCATCCGATTTGCTTCAACAGCAGAGGGGATTCACGCGAAATTCTGAAGGCTTCAGGGTAGATTTTTCACCTGGAGACAGCGTGGCAGCACAGGTGGAAAATCTGATTGGATAAAAACCCTAATTTATATGAACTGCAATGGAAGCAGCAACTGAGGGAGAGAGAGTAGCGATGAAATAGTTAATAGACTGGAGGGAACAAACTTTGTAATATATATATATAGCATTAATTAAAATATATATTAAATTATAAAAATATAATTTTTTGATTCTGACAATCTCTAGGCCAGCAGAGAAGGCTTTGCCGGCCCTGACGGCCCACCTCTGCTCTTTTTCCTTCAGGAATTGCTCAGTCAGGATGGGTGAATGCACAGGTCCTGCGAAATTCCACTGCAAATCCAATTAATTTTATTTGAATTGAAGTTAGGGAAGTTGCTCTCTCTGACTCTTTTTCTCATCTTTCCATCTTGACCACGGCTGCTGGATATGCAAATGAGAGCTCATGGGAAAGCAGACTGGAGCATTTTCCCTTTTGAAGGAGTACATGTGGATCTCAGAAATGAGACAGACCAGGCATTCATCTGACATGCATCTACCTGATTATACAGTCTAACACCGATTACGTACTATTCCCGTCTTGCAGTGTGACATGCAATGAACTTGCAAGATTGCAGTTATGGTACAGGTTGCAGGAGGCATAAAACCATTTGTTTTGGGATAAATGCATTTATTTTGGTGCTCAACAAAGACAAAACTGAACAAAGAAAAGATCTCAGACTTCTAAATCCACTCATATTATAAAGATACACAGACATACTAAAATTTGTTATTTACCAAAGTTACTCTAATAATTTGAAGGATTTGTGCAGTAAAAGTGCAGATGAACATAAAAGCTTGCAGTGTTTCATAAAGCTTTGTGACTTTTTAGCCTTAAATTGTCCTTCATGAGGCTGATAGATGCTTGTATGATATCATCTGATGCCGGAACATCACTTAGATGAAACTTGACTTACATGACACACAACATACGGCGAGTGAAAATCTGACGTGAGAGCCGCAGAGGGACCTCCACACCGAGGAGACATGCACACTTACACATGCACACATTCTAGCAAAACCACAGTCAAAAGTAGAGCCCACTCTGCCGTAACCTTGAAGTGACAGCGGTGAGGTGAGTCGTGACGGTAAACCCTGGTCTCACGGCAAAGACAGCTTGTGGCGGACCGAAGTATGATGATGGATGTCTGGCCCACATGAACATAACTACCCGAGTGGGTTTACATCGTCAGTGTTTAATTAGGTGGTTGCATTGTTTTCCAGAATGACCAAAATTGTAGCCTGAGGGGTCTTAACGACACCACTGCCATGACTAACGCGCTCATAATTCACAACTTGAATTTTGTTTTGCTTCTCTTCCCCAGCAGTCCTCGTTTCGATCAGATTTAAGTTGGTAGCAGTCTGACCTGGTGACTGATATTTCTGACAGGATGTTGGCAGCATTATTCTCCTTTTGACAATTTCTTCACCTCTTCCTTTTTCTTTCTCTTTCTTACTCTTCCAAAATGAGATCTGCTGATATTGCTGAAATAAAACTGGCAAATGCAAAAAACAAAACCTGAACTGGCCCTGTAGCTATCATTGCCTCACTTACTGGAATGAGACACTAAAAATGAATGATAGCCACATCAAAAATAAATGACAAACAAATATAAGCACTTGTTCTCCAACTGTAAACAATCACACCATCAGAGTGACACATTTATCTTCATCCATGTTGCAAAAGAGGAGGGCAGAAGGACAAATAAGTATTTAATGGGATAGGACTTAGTTTTGTTTATGTCTGGCGAAAGAGATGGTTACAGTAAATGTGGCAATAGAATTACAAAAGAGCAGCATTGTAGGAAAGATAAAAAAAAAAAAAAANTAAAAAAAAAAAAAAACAAGACTGCAGTGAAAATAATAGTACAACTTAAAGCCCTGAAAAAAATTAGCTAGAGTACAATAATTCAAATGTATGAAGGAGAACAAGACCAATTTCTTGTGGCATAATTTTTGTGTGTGTGGGTTCTTGTGGGCTTATTAGTGGATGTGGGCCTCGGGGTGCCTGCTGGTTCGTGTGTGTGTGTGTGTTCTTGAACTTCTGTCTTTGTGAGGACCAGCTTGAGTTTTAGACTTTAAAAGTAAGGACATTTTAATGGTCCTCAATTTATTAAAGTTTGAGGGCTAGGCCTGCGTTTTGTTGTTTGCCCACCATTATACATAACATTAACTATGCATACACACATGCATAATGGTTGCCATGTGTATCCCTGCATTAGTTGAAAATGTTTGTTGAGCCTGTTCTCTCATTAATAACACTGCATTTGTAAGATGCAACAAAAATCTCTAGAGGGCAGTAAAGTCAGCTGGTATTCATGGTTCTTGTGCTTAGCGACGTTACCTGCACAGTGACATTGACAAACAGAAAATGAGTATCTGAAAGTTTTGAGGAGAAGCTGATCAAGCACGTCAGAAACTGCGACCATTTATATGATGTCTGACAGATATGTCTGTGAATAGTTGCCATAAAATCGTCCTCGACTGTCACTATGATGATTTATTGACCCTTACTTTGCCTCCTAGTATTTAATACTTAAGATTGACAAACTGCAAGAGAGTGTGAGCTACACTTTAAGTTCTTGTGTGTGCTGACACACACACCAGACCGTGGACGGTGCCAAAATGGGCCATCTGTGTGTCCTGGTATTCATGGTTCTTGTGCTCTCACAACGGCCGACCAAACAGTTTGTCTATGTTTCTCTGTACTTCATGAATTGTTATTGCCAAGACATCCACTGTAGATTTTTTCACTTCATGCGACAGGAATGTTCCAGAGTACGAGCTGTCTCCTGCCTGGAACTGGCAGCCATTTTGGCAGACTTAATAATCTGTCATGTAAGAACCATATAAGTGCCGGTACTGCCTCACCTGCTCTGCCAGTCGCCATCAAAATTCTTTGCCACTCTCTCTCTCTCTTTCTTCTATGTACTTCCTCTTCCTCCACTCCTCTTTGCTTGGCCAGTCGTTGATGAAGACCCATTTATGTCATGTGGACGCCAACAGCATTGTTTCAAGTTTTGAGTGTTGCGCAGACTTGTGAGCGATCATTAAGTGTGGACTCTTAACCATTTTGATTGCAATTCCGTTCCATTTTCCTTATGCCTAGTGTTGCATCCACATCTGTTAAAACCTTACCCTTAGACGACAGTTACCTAAATTAAAACCTAAATACCTAAATTTTATGCATGTCATGGCTCAGATTAGGGTGAAGCATTATGGAATATACTGTATTATCAGGGTCTTTATTCTTGCAGTTTAGCTTTAATAATAATTCCCATCCTGCTGTCCCTGCTGATACACGCAGCCTGTGATCTCTAACTAAGCACTCTGCTGCAATCCAGTATCAGACTGAGATGCTAGGTTGTAAACTCCTAAAAGAGGTAGACAGAGAAAGATAATAATGATAAATAAGGGGTTTAGTGTCATGGGGTTTGGCGTAATGTCATCAAAAAATAAAACAGTAGCGACAAATAAAAAGAGAATGTGATTATACGTAGGCATGCTAAAGAGAGAGCTTGTTATGCACGACTATCGATGTACACATGTGGAGAGAGATGAAAATTTCTGCAACCCAAAAGCCTCATCTTATTGGCTAATCATGCCCAACAGCACCCGGGGCAACCATAATGACTGACGGCAGAGGGAATTCCATGGAATAGGAAGTTGGAAGAAATTATGTGGTGGTGAAAATGAATTTACTGAGACGACAAGACGCATCAGAAGGCGACCACAGCTGGACGGGGGAACATTTACGGCTGTGGCTCGCTTGCATATGGAGTGTTAACTCACATGCTCTGTGTTAGTATCAATTATTTATATGAAATGAGAACTGGGGGATGTAATTGAAGCCGTAATGGCAGAGAATGTTACAGATGCTGAAATGAGAACAGCTGGTCATTCTGTAGCAAACACACGGACTGGGATTTTTACAGCATGACATCCATGGTGTAAAGTTAGATGACACACAGCGAGCAAGGACTGTCTGATAAGTGTTAATATATTTATGTTCCATTTATGATTTACTGTCTACTAAATATTGATGTCATCTGAGTGGTGTGTGGTATCTTCATTTAAACACACTGTCCAATCAACTGAGTGGACTTAAGCATATGTCAAATTTATTGATGTGACATACAGATTTCATACTGCTGAAATTTACTGTGTAATGCTGTGTTTTATGAATCATTAACCTGACATATAAAGAAATACCGTAGTAATGCCTCTTTCAAGGGAAGCGCTAAAAGTGGCAGGTAACGTGTTTATGAATGAGGGAACATGGGTGCATATTAGCCATTATGGACATGTTAAATCTGCCGCTTTATGAATTACCCCAAGAACTCTTTGATCATGGGGGCATAAATTCAGGTTGAAAATCAATTTCTTTTACAAAATCGCTGTATTATCCCGTGAAAATTGATAATTATTTTCTTTTTTTTTCCTTTTTTCTTTTTCCTTTTTTTCTTTTTTTTTTCCTTTTTTTTCAAAAATTGATAATTAATCGTGTTTTCTTTAGGACAGTCGCCCCTCCAAGTTAACTAATGATACACCAGTAATTACATATTTAGATGACATGACTATTAACCGTTCCTCATAGCCAAACTAAACATATGAAGATTAAAATAAATTCATATAATCATACCAGTCTGGTGATGCACCGCAGGAGGATCCTGACCCATAACTCTTTGAATCACACACCGACTGTATTTTATATTACCTGACAAAGCCTGGCTGCTGCTTTGCTGAGGAGGCTCGGATGATCTGAGGGATCAGAAGCAGCGATGCTCACTCAATCCCAGCCACATAATGAAGCATCGTGGGGGTCTATGAGAGAAATCCAGGGTCTCTACAGAAAACCTGCAGCTGGATTTTAAATCAGCAGACAGGCTGAAGGTCATTCCAGCAGGTCAGACGCTCATTCAGACAGAGAAGGTCAGGAGGGCTGCGACCAGAGAGAGAGAGAGAGAGGGTGATTTAAGGAAGAGAAGGAAGTGACGGTTACACAGAAGAAAAGCAGTGATTAAGCTCTAAAGTTAACAGCATTTTTAGAAAAGGTTAGGCCAGGATATAAAGTTTTCATTAATTTTAGGGTCTTAACAATGAACCCAAAGGCATTAGATATTTGATAATGTGCTGTTATGTCTAAGGACACTATGCCTTTCATCTGAGTTTAAAGCTAAATTGTTATTGACCCTGCAAACATACCCAGGGGATTGGGAGCAATCTACTAATTTCAGAGTTACGGCTAGAATTAAACAAAAACAATAATTGTTTCATAATGCAAATCCCTGATCTACATCGTTTCCATGTTCGTGAACATTGTTCCATGGCTCAAGGGTTTTCTGCCCGACAAATTTAATAAAAATTCATTTTAAGACTTTGAAGGCCTGTGGACAATTAAAGCTAATTAACAGCTGTGAAAATGTTGCTTCTTTAGTAGAGATAATCATTAAAGTCGCTGGGATACAGCGGTGTATTATTAAAAAGACTCAGTTTTCATACATGAACAGCCAAAGTCTAATCATACTGATGGACAGATGTAAAGTTGTAGGTTTTCTATTATGCATCAAGAGGGGAAATATGTGATTTTATTGGTAGTTGGATTATTAATATACAGCTTTCTGTGATTAATCAGTTTTTGACTGTATCTTATTTTGGTTTAAATACATTTTTATATTCTAAAACATTCTTTAGTTTGTTTTTGTCTCGTTAGAGAATCCATAAATTTTATAGATTTTTTTTTTTTTTTTTTTNTTTTTTTTTTTTTTTTTTGTCTGGGGTTTTTTTCTTTCCTGTTTTTAGAGTACTTTTATTTTCTAAAATTTGATAGGATCAAGACAATAAAGTTTGACAATCAATTATTTTTGAAAGTTTTTTGCAGTTTTCTGGAATTTTTCAAAACATTTTTTCTTCTAATATTCTTCCCTTAAATGTATTTTTCTATTAATCTTTTTTTTTTTTTTTTTTNTTTTTTTTTTTTTTTTTGCAATCTAAATAGAAAATCAAAGCAAAGGAAAATAACTCAGGAGTCATTAATTTCTTTTAGATTAAAAAAAAACCTTCTGTGTTATATTTTTCTAGAAATATTTCAAGATTAGTCTTTACCTATGATTTTCTGGCAGAATCGGTAGAACAAAATTTGAATTTCCATCTATTCAAGGAATTTTTCCACAGTGCAACTTTTGGCAAAGTTGAGTGAAATTGCTAAAATGACTCAAGGGATAAATGTGTGTATATTATGATGTGTAGACAGGTATGAAGGTCATTATTTTGTTCTTAAATAAGAACTTGAAGGAGGTGAGGTCAGGAGCAGAGGACATGTTTTTACTCTCCATGTTCCTCATTTCTTCCCTCCTGCTGCTTGTTAGCTTCATCCCCACAGTCATCATTCATCTGCCCTTCTAAACTTGGAGCTGTGCAGTTTCTGAATGCTGACTCAGTCGCCTAAACAGCATCGATCATCTGAAGCCCAATGAGACGGAACTTGGCTTCTGTAATGACGTTCCAGAAAAGCATGATGACATGCTGTGCACCAGTATTTAAGTTAGCAAAATAACTGTGATCCAAAGTTGCCATGGTAACTTTCACACTGAGGCTCAGTGTTTACAGAGATGAGACATGATGGATATGAAAAAGTTTTAGCCTTCATACAAAGTACTTAGTGCACAGTACCTAGTACTGTGTGCCAAGTACTTAGCATTTAAATGTACTGTGTACTTAGCATACAGTACGTGCTGCAATTAAGGTGAAAAAAGGTAAGGTAAGCTGTAATGACTAGAATTACAGGATTCTTTCACCAAATATAATGACTTAATGTTTAATCAGCTTTAGCCTCTTACACGCTGTCCTAGATGAAAGATAACAGTTGTGAGAGAAATGTGAAGGAATCCCTGGTTGTAGATCCAGAATGGTAGTCCTATGTCACCACATGAGACAAACCCATTTGGTCTTGCAACCAAAGACAACCTGCAGCAAAATTCTGACAGCATCAGAAATTTATGATGACAATCTGACAGTGTGACTGCTGCTCTGAACCAATTACAAAGCAGCCAATAGGAATACAGCATTACATTTTATGGAGATGTTTCTTAAGTTCAAACATAACAATAATAATAATAATAATAATAATAATGACAATAATGTTAACTTTTCATTCAGTCGCTCTGGTGTCAAAGTCCTCTCTGAACAAAAGACAATAACAATTCCCTTTCAATTATTCCCTTATTTAAGATCCACATTTTTTTTTTTTTTTTTAANTTTTTTTTTTTTTTTTTAACTCAAAGGAAGACCTGGAAAAGCTCTAGAAATGGAAGGAAAATCTAAACTTTAAATGATTCCTGTTAATGGTTTCTGGATTTATAATGTGCTTCAATTTACAAACATATGATTTAAGTTGTTTAATGGGACACTTTAGCTGTTTCAAATGATAAGCGGTGTTTGGCATCAATCAGCTGCAATCTGCACTTATCTAACCTCAGTCCTGTTCTCCTGATGCCCTGCTTCTTGGTCAGTGCATGGAACAGTTTGGTTAAATTTTGAGTGTAGCAGCAGGGAGAATTTGAGAGGTAGGCATCGCTCAAGGTTGCGTTGCGTGAGGTTGGGCGTCATCGCTCAGCGCTCAATGCCCAGCTCACCACGTCTCACCGCTTATCATGTACAAGCATCCTTTAGAAGAAAAAACATCTTTTAGAAGAAAAAGCATATCCTATAGGAGAAGTATTTATTTGTTGTTGTGTTATGTTTATGTGCATACATGTATACATTTAAATTCAACCACTATTTTTGTACTGTTTGCATATGTAAATAGTATATATATATTTTTTAATCACATTCAGAGAGGTCCATGAAGAATCTAATTGCATGGAAAACTTGTTTTTCTGTGCAGATGATAATAAAACCTTTGAATCTTTTGACAAGTTCTGCATATAAACACTGTCTGCTTCCTATTTATATGTGTTTATTTGTATTTATGGAGACATATGTGTCTCTGCAGTTATTTATGTTTGTGTATTAGCATGGATGTGGGTGTATTTGTGCGGGCATACGACCATATGTATGAACTTGTGCATGTTTGTTAATAATGTATATTGTTTCCAGCAGTGTGTCGGCATGAACGTGTGCACATGTCCTTGTTTATGTACATTTGCATATCTTCATATGTGTGTGGGTGTATATTGAGTGTCACTCAGCTTGCGTACAATGGAGACGCTATGAAAAGTCCACATACAACGGGGTCCAAAAGTCTGAGACCACATGTAAAATCTGTGATGTTTTCCATGTAAATGTGGAAATAATCAGAAAGTCTGACATCACAAGAAGCTCTTTGGAACATCGTCACATCATGCTGGATAACTTGGCTCACCAGGTTTTTACAAACTTGTGGAGTCCATGCCAGCTGGAGCGATGCTGTCTTAAAGCAAAAGGGGGGCATACCAAATACTACAACATTCTGACATCATGAACATTTTTCAAAGATTCCACTTTTCACTCAAATTAAGATATCATTTGTAATGGAAAATCTTGTATTAAATTCAAAAAGAATGCAAAATAGAAGCATTTTCACAGTGGTCTCAGACTTTTGGACCCCACTGTATGTAGATTTAGCTTCCTGTTAGTGACCAAAACTGGTTCCTCCTTTTATCCTGATGTACTGCTACCATTGTATGTTCAATTCCAAAAACATGTTTGCTGAAGCTCACATGATGAAAAAACTACAGCAAACTGGATTTGTATGGCTGTGTGGTTCTTGTATTCTATAATGGCAGCAAACACAAAACCTTTTAACTACTACTATTATTATTATTTTAATTCTGAAAAAAAAAAATAATAATAATAAAAAATAACACATCCATTGGAAGAACCCAGGAGGAAAATCTAGCAGAACAGACCATGCCCCACTTAAGAGAACAAAATAATAAACATAGATGGGCGCTAACAGTTTCATGATGTATAATTTATGGTTAGTGCTGACTTTGTTAGATATAAGTATATTTGTATGCATGTGTGCACACAATATACACACCAGCATGTGTGTATATTGCTCCATTTGTGCATCTAGCAGCCATGTCCAAAACCACATTGAATCAAACATCAGATATGATAGATGCTATGCCACCATGTGTCCCGAACATTTCTGCAGCCTCTGTCTAATCTGTTCTTTAAATGATTCCTCCACATCATCTGTTTCCCCTCATCATCGTTATATTCTGCTTGATCCTTTGACGTTTGGCTCTCTGACTACAACAACAGCCTCAATCATGCTCCGGTTTATTCAGCGAAGGATTCATTAGCTTTAGTCTTGTTTGAGTGGGAGTGGGCTTCAAGTGACCTTATGTTGCGTCCAACAGTTTCCAGCCACAAGGGAGGAGTCCTGTGTTTGTCGGTTTGCTCTGGTGTTCATGCTCATGGTCTGTCAGCGGTTTCTGGGTTGTGTTTAGAATGCAAAATTATCTAAGGCGCCTTCTGGCAAATGCCTCTGGCACTTTAGCCCTGCTATTCTGCTTGTGCGCAAATATTTGTGTGTGTGTGTAACCATGTGTAAGGTATATGTGTGTCTCATGGCCCATCCAGGAGTCATTATCTGCAAATCTGACAGAAAGAAAAAACAGCAAAGGCACCTCCATTCTTATGATTAACACTTTAGAAGAAACACAAACACATATGCACAAACTTTGTATTCAGCATTCCACACGTCTGGCAAAAACAGACAGTGCAGACACATGACCTTTTTCACCAGACAGCCCTGACCCCAAAGGCTCCAACTTCGCTGATGTTCCCCTGTTTCTGTTTTTGTGTGTGTGTGTGTGTGTGTGTGTGTTCACATGCCAAATGTTCTCCTAGGAATGTGAGAGGATGAGGTGAAAGAAAGAGTAAAGAAAAACAAATCCTTCCTCCTTCATCCTCAGATCTCACCAGGCCTGATGATTAAAATAACACTGGAGGAGATAAATGTCCTATTTATGTGGAGCTTTTTGACAATAGCAGCCTTGTGCCCCTCTGACTGCTATAATCAATTACAGGATCAAGACTATCAGCCAATAAACAGAAACTGCTTGTTTTTTTAGGGAGTTTTCACACCTAGTTTGTTTTGACCATATTTTCTGACCTTGGAGGTTTTCCCCTCACGTTTGGTTTGTTTGGGCGTATGTGAACACAGCAAACAAACTCGGGTCTGCAGCAAAAATCAGTCTCAGTTGGATTCCAATCAAGCTCTGGAGTGGTTAATTTGTGGTGTCATCTATATCCTCTACTTAAAACCATTAAATCTGTTAGATGCTGTGAAATGGTCAAAACATATCAAATTTGCTTAATGAGAACATGAACATGTTGAAGGCTAGCATGTGGTTGTGTGTGCTCTGTATGTTGCTCCATTCTCCTGTTCAGCATCTGAAGGCAGTTTGTAGTCTTCATGCGAAGCAACATGTAGTTTTCCACACTTTGTCTCAAAGTCAAATTCAGCTTCTGCTGTCGTAGCTTGTATATGGACCAAATGATGACCAATGACTAGGTAAATATCCCAGGTAGTCCATGTTATTTAGTTATCTGGCATATTACGTAGGGATGAGCGACTACACCATTATCTATATAGTGTCTCTATCCATAGCCATACTCAGATAGGCGGGGCTTAACCCAGAAATGGGCGGGGCTTAACCCAAAGAGTTAAGAATTGCTAGCTTACTTGCTAGTTAGCCTAGAAGCTACAAGAAGCTAGTAGAAATGTCCGTTTGTTTGAGAGATCACAATGCTTTGTATTGATCTTTTTTTATTTTTTGTAACTGTGATCTATGAAAAATTTAATAAATTCAAAAAAAGAAATGTCAATTTCAAAAAAAGAAATGTCTGTTTGCTGTGTTTGCTAATGTCAGTATGCTACATGTGAATGTCCGCAGTAAATGAATGTGTTTGTTTAGCTGTGACTGAGAATAGCAAACCATAGCTAATAGATGCTACTATACTAGTGTAGACAGAGTCCACACTAGTAGCATAGCTGCTAGCTAGCTGCCTACTACTAGTTGCTCCACACACCGTGAGTCGTGTGTGGAGCAGCAGCAGTAGCGCTGTGTAGAGAGGAGCTCTGTGATTGGCTGCCTGGACGATCATGCAACCATGTGGACACAGCGTAGTAAGCGCTATCCACTCCGATTTTTTTCCCTTCATTAGTATGGATATTGACACATTTTACTCGGCTGTACTCGTGCTTGTAAACATTATCTATAACGGATGCTCATCCCTAATATTATTATTATTTATTTATTTATTTTTTTTGCTTTGATTTTGTTGCTCCCGCCCCCAGACGTTCCTCACCCATGACCAGAGCGACTGTTCTCACATGACTTTTGTTTTAGTTGGATGTGTGAAACTGAACCAAACACATCACTGTAACAATTTAGTTCCTGATTCAGACCAGATTAAGCAGACTACACATCTGAAAATCCCCTTAGTGTCAGTTGAATTTAAGCTAACATCCCTACATCTCCTTGTTCTCCCTCTATTATAAGACATCTCCATTTACAGCAAAATAAAACACAGACCTGAACCACGTGAAGAAAGCGGCAGCCCTATTTTCTTTAACTAGCAGACCCCTGAAAGCTATCACACAAAGGAGGGGGGCTGTAATTGCGCGAGCGGGGCTAAACTATGCAATTAGCTTCAAATGACAAGACAGTCTGCAAGCTGAAATTAGGCAGTTTCCAGAGCGTCTCCGAGAGAGAGAGCGTGGCATTCTCCCAGCGTCTCACAGATGAGGAAGAAAAGGAAAAAAGGCAAAAGATAAAAGAGGTCTCTGCTAAAATGCTGTACATAAAGTGTAATTAAAATAGGGTGACATCGAGTGGAATAATGACAGTGGAAGTGAATATAAATCAGATGAAACAATGGAGCACATGTGAGACCAGTGTTCTCCCTGTGTTTTTGTAGCTGTGGTAATGGTTGTGGGTCATTCTGAATTTGGATTCGAGTCGTACTTTTGTTTCACGCACAGAATTTGGTTTCAGAAATGGTCTTATTTGGAAACATTATTATTTAAATTCACTTCCAAATAGTGACTATGTTTGCCTGGAAAACAATTTATCATCTACGTTACAGTGAATTTACTTGATGAATGTGCACCAGTCACTGTTCCAAACACAATCGCCCAGTGCCAACATGAAGAAGTGTGAGTCATCTCAGCCAACTGTCAACCTGGCCTATAATTAAATGTAAAGTTCCTCGACCACAGTACAATAAACCCCCAATTCTGCAAGCACAAAACTCAACTTCTATATTATCGTTGAAGGAAACACAATGCTTGTGATAGAAAATGGCACATATCAAAGGCTATTGAAGGAGTAGCCAATTATAGCAGTAAGAATAGTTCCCTTAGCGCTTAGCAACTTTCATGTTCTTAGAAGTCTTGGAAGTCACTACCTTACTGCTAGCAATCGATACTCTCTCTCTCTCTCTCTCTCTCTCTCTCTCTCTCCCCCCATTGTCACTTTACATAAGTGTCTACCAAATGAATAAATGTAAATGTACCAGTTGAGAAATTTGGGTTATACTCAACCAAAAACATTCTCCATGAGACGTCATCAAAGCACCTGAAAGGATGTATTTACTCCTTGATTACACCTCCCATAAATGTTTCTTTGTTGCATACCAGGGAACCAGAAACCACTTTTTACCTCCATCTCCAGAGTAGATGCACTCAGATAGTTCAGGAACTGTGGAGTGGAGCTTGCAAGGTCGAATATCAATCACAATACCTGAAGCGACTCTGAGAGACATAGTAGTAAGTGATACAACACAATGGAGGCTTTTGTTGGACACCAACCAGCATACGCTATCAGTATGAGACCCAGTAATGCCTTTGTTGGCAACCAATAGGGCAATACACTAGTAGGTAAGTTGTGTGTTTGTGTTCTGGAAGTGTATTCATCACTTCCTCTAATTTCCATAATATTCATGGCACTTGAAGCATGATAGGAATGTGGGCATGGAAATCACTGAAAGAACTACACAATTCCGATTCCCAAGACTTCTGTGTGAAGTATACTCATTTAGGTATGAAATTTTAGTCCAAAGGTGCCTTACATACAAGCTCTGGTCTAGTCAGCATAACATGTACTTCTGCCCAGATTAAAGAGCTTGGTCCAGAGCTATGCCTGCCCAGGCATTGTGCAATCAATTTGCAAGGTAATAGGCATAATATAATCCAGGAATTATGGAGGATTTGCAGAATCTGTGGATTGCAACCATTCAGGTTGGGTCCTACTGTCAGGGCCGGCCCTAGCTTTTCTGGGGTCCTGGGCAAGTTATTTGCTGGGGCTCCCCATCCAGGAGCACGAGAGATGGTATTTTTGGTGTGAATGCTGTCAAGCTAAATAAATAAATAATAAATAAAAGCACAAATATCTGTGGATTACTAAATACTATATGTCATTTTTAATCTTATTTCACTCTCCCCAACAGCCAAAATTAAAATGCAAATTAAACACGTTTCAAACTACTGTAGTGATTTCTGATAACGTACAAAAGGGGCGTGGCTACCCTTTACTTCCCACTCTACAGTATTAATCTTACACCCCACAATTCCNGTACAAAAGGGGCGTGGCTACCCTTTACTTCCCACTCTACAGTATTAATCTTACACCCCACAATTCCCCCAACCCACTCCATAAACATCTCTAAGAGCCTCATCTTAACTAAAACGTAATGTCAAACCATAATATGCATAAATTCCATGTTATATTAGTTCTGTGCTGAATAAAGGTGCATTTTATAACACACCTTTAGTGAGTTGTCGAAGCACATTGAGCTCAACATATACTACTGTTCCCACTTCTATCAGGTAAGGTGCTCACAGAGTTAGCACATAGAGTTAGTTACATCTCTGCAGCTCCTGAACTTATTTACTGCTAATGAAAATTCACTTTAGTTTCACTTTCAATGTGGCCCTAGCGGCTGCGGGGCCCTAGGCAACCGCTTAGTTCGCCTATGCCATGGGCCGGCCCTGCCTACTGTGGTAAAGAAACCAGTTAATGAGAAACAATAAGAGCTGCTGTTGCACTGCTGAACCTGTAGGGTGTATTCATGATTTTATTTGTCACCTGGTTACCAAAGACAGAAAGGTTTATATGCATATTTGCAAAAGTAACCATAAACCTATTGGCAAAACATCTTAATAATTACACCCAGATGTAAGAAATGTAAAAAGAGAACATCAAAATTCCTGTTTTCCAGCTCAGACATGCTAATCAGGGTATACCTGAGTTATTTTTAACTGACTCTTCCACATTCCATTTTATTTTTCATGTATCACATTCTACAGTCTGGTGAACTGAAGTGTGTAAAAAAAATATATACAATTACCTGTCCAGTGTCAGCTGTGGCCTTGAGATCTCTTATTAAGTCCAGGCTGGAGAGGCTCGGCTCGCTTGAATAAGCCCAGCGAGGTGGTCATTACATGGCTCCTCTCTGCAGCTATTATTGCATTAGCTAAACTGACCATTAAATAAGCACCCAGTTTCCCCCATCTGGATCCACACATCCAAGGAGCCGGTTTGAGCATTATGATTCTCGGTACATATGCTTGGTGTATTTATTCCACTTTACCAGTCTAAGGCTGTGATTTGTTGTCAAACCTTTAGCAGAACGCCTAAAAAAAATAGTATATGATTTTCTAGGAGCAGGCACAAATCCAGAAGTCAAGTTGCATGAAAAGATGCTCAGTGGGTGTTTTTCTGCTTCACCAATGAAAAATGCATCACTCATTTTCAAACATTTGGACCAGAGCCTGGAGAAAATACCATACATTTCTGGGACTGTCAAAGCAGTGGAAAACCAAACTGCTTTTCTCTGCTTCAGTGAAGAAAGTATATCTGTTATTCTCAGACATAAATGCTCGACGATAGCATTAAAGCTCAACACCGATAATTCAGGAAAGTAATTCAGACTCTCTTAACCACAATGATCATTAACTTCTTATTGTTATTGATTAGCCTATTCACCTTATGGTTTGGGTCTGAATGATTCCCTGATTAGCCATGTAAAACCAGTAGTACAGCATGACCTCGGGTGCTAGTTTGAATTCAGCTGTTGTATGGGGGAGTGATGAATAATTGTCTGCTAAGGCATTAGTGTTTCCCTGCATTCACTATGAGCTTATAGAGAGAGAGAGGAGGAGATAGTAGGCTTTTTGTAGGCTTTAACACAGAGAAAGTCACTGTTAGATGAGCCTTAAAGCTTTGTTGTCAATGTGGACTGTTTTAATGAATAATGGATGACAGTGAGACAAAGCAATGCAGAGGGAGTTTATTGAGAAGGCGGAATGGGAATAGACATGAGTAGATAGACAATAAATTGCAAGAGTTTCACTGTGGTTATTCAGTTGCTGAGGTTCCACCTGTCAGCAGATATTTTTAGATTTGCCAGAACCAATGGTCATTTTACGCTGATAATTAGCCATTTAATATGAGCAATTATCCATGCTTCTCCCCAGCCTCTAATGAGGAAGACGAGGGAGTAAATGACCGACCATCGTTGGAGCAATTTACCGCAGATTTCAAACTGTCATTACACCTTGGATGTAAAAAGGTTGAGAGAAGTAGAATTTACACAGGTATGTGCATGTGTGGAAGTCTATTTTTAAATCCATGCCTCCTGGGACAGAGACTGAATCCTGAGTTCATAGATGGTGCCTCTTGGCGGGGGATGAGATGGAGGCAATCCCCGCTGTCAGGCCTCCATGCTGTGAGGATCTTGCCATTTGAGTCCCATGCCTGAGGCATCTGTGCCTGGGACAAGGCTACCGGAGTTCCAAATTACTGTTCTCCTCTAACAAACACCTGAACAACTTAAAGAACAAACTGCAAAGGAATAAAAAAATACAGTGTTATACCTCATGCAAACTGTGTGATAATGCATATAAAATCAATGTATTTCACTGGTAGGTGTAAGACATAATCTACAGTCAGACTATATGACACCAAGCCTCTACGCATGTTCAACTGTACTAACAATCTCTGTTGAAAAAAATATGTAAGCAGAAATGTATCATCATGTATAGACAGAGAGGTCGTAGGACCAGTCAAATTTTGTAGCCGGCTGTCTTCGGTCGCAAGGGCGCTTAATTGGCCATCAATGTATGTCACATGCAATTAGGACCAATTAGGTTTGGATTAATGACCAAAGATTTCATCACAATTTTCTCGATTGATAGTTTATTTATGACCAACAGAAGATGTGCTGTATTTGGGAGCCTTTGATTGTTTATTGCTGTGATTCTCCTTATTTCCCAGGGATTCTTTGTGTTGCAGTTAGCATTTATTATGAGCAGCTAACTGCATGTACCTGCAAACTTGATCTGTCACGTCGTAGTACAAGTGCATTAGATGCTATTAAACAAAACATTTGGAAGCCATGTCTAAGCATTAGCCCCTTTTAATATAATACACTGTAAGCATTATTTCACAAGGGAAATATATAACACACTTTAATATGTTTGCTAAATGCCCGGGGCATATGCATTTTTGAAAGAGCCAGGACCAAAAGCAATTAACACCCCTGTTTTAGCACCAGCTGCATTGATCAACTGTAATCTAATGAAACTACACAGGTTTTCAGGAAAACAGCCAGCTAGAGTATGGGGGCTTTGTTAGCATATGCTAGTTGCTGGAAGTATTTATCCAAGGAGCTATAGAGTAACATGAGTACAATAATTTTTGTTTTGGGTGGCAATCAATTTCATGGGAATCAAACCTCTTACGCAGGTTTCATTCATGGCATGGTTGAATCAAAAACATGTAAGAAGCATAAAATGACAGCAGCTTGCTTATTTCAGACTTTCCCAAACAAAATTAGGATTGATAATCAAACACAAAGTTACTGATCTCTCTCTATGTAAAGAACTGCCATTCCAATGGGGAAAACAGTGTTGATTCGCACAAGCTGCCAAAGCTTTAACACTGAGCAGTGTGTTCACTCTCTTGTTCATTCAAGGTGTGTGACAGAGTGAATGTTCATTAAAACAGACAACTGCTGTTAAGTCCTCTGACCCCTGGGTGTCTCCTTATAGAGGCAGCGCTGATGAGTTCTCAGCTAGCCTAACCCATTGAAGACAAATCAAATGACACTCTTTGATGCAGGTTAGAGTTGAGTGACCTTATGGTTTAGAGGGCAGCTTAATACAATATTATTGGTTTCATCTATCAACATACCTGATAATGGTTAAAGATGGTGAATACTCTGCACTTGGCACTGACTGATTGTCGTAACCCAACAAGTCTGCAGCAGCAACATGCACCATTTCTAGAAGCAACAGTGCAGCAGAGAGGTGATGTCCTTCCATCAGAGGTGAAAGGTTCAAGACCTTATGTTGGCAAACACCTGACAAGCATTCTTAGGTAATACTCGAATCCCTTTTTAAAATCAGGGACTGCACACTTAATCATTTAATTGTATTTTCTTTGGCATTTATGGCTCATGCAGCTCTAAGTTATTCAACTCAACGTAGCCTCAACACCGCAAATCTCAAAGGTAATTCATTTTTCTGAATGATCCTCTAATTTTGAAGGATCCTCTTAAAAGTACTTGCATAGGACATGTACCAGTAAAGTGAACAAGTTCATATAAGGGTCTTAAAAGCTGAAGGAACAAGGGAAAGATGAAAACCTATTTGCTTTATACTAAAAATTACATTAAAAAAAAAATAAGCTGGAAATTTACAGTGAGCATAATCATTTATTTTCAAAGACAACTGAGGAGAAACATCTTGAAAGAGATATATACTGTATGTATATATACACACACAGCCAGATATAGAGTATCTTCCATTAAAGTGAATTCTAAAACTAAATGTCACATTTGAAGATGAGCTGAGAATGTCAGCTAATGAGTGATTAGTGAAGCAGAAGCTGCCGTGCTTCTGCTCCTGCTGTTACTTTGCTTTCCTGTAATTTTCAAAAAACTGCAAATGAAGGCTAATAAAATGGTTCAAAAACACATGGACAAATTGAATAAATATCCTGAAAGTGACTCAAATACTCAAATGTAGGTACATGTGTACTTTAGTGTGGGTGCATTTTACCTAAATAAACTCTATTTTGCTGGTCGGCATGAAACATACTATGAACCCTTTGTCCACCATCATACACACACACTCCAAACACAAACATACATGTCCACTTCATTCCCAGTTAAAAATCAAACACTCTTGTCATATGTTTCTCATTTGAACTTAAAATACTTCTTCTCTGCTTTACCCTTCTTTGCCTCCTCCCCCCTGCCTTTCTGTCTTCCTGGCGTCCCCTTCTTCCCTTGCTTATCTGAAAGGCGAGATGGCGGCCAGCGCTGTTAGCCAAACAAACCCAGGCGAGGCATGTAATGGGCCCCCGTCAGTCCAACACTCCACTTGAGAAGGTGTCTTTAGGCTCCCTCCCCTGACGAAGAGGTCTGCTTTACATTTGCACTTATTTATGATCTGCAAAGAGCTGGGAGCGTCTTAGCAGTGCTTTGCTGGGAGTGGAGCTGCTGTTGGTTCCTAAGAGCCTATGGCACATATATAGTACACACAGGTCGTCAGCATGAGGTGTGATCTGAGTGTTGTGGCATTGCCAAGGTGTCACCTTGCTTTTCCACTTTTTAGTGGCCATTTCATGTGCCACAAATCCACGGTGAGCGGTGGCCATGAAAGAGGAAAGTGCATTGACCGAAACCTAATCATTTACGAGTGAACATTTGCATTTGCTGCCCAACATCCTCCTTCGCTTCCTTTTCAGGCTGTGAACACGCAAAAGCTCCTGCTTCATCTTTGAGATTATGGAGTGGGGCTTTCGACTCACCCAAAAGAATCATTACATAGACCAAAACAGGATGCAGCTTGTCATATTACAGAATGTGAGATTGATTATTTTCAAAACCTAACACATTCTCTGACAATAGAAATTATTGCTGAGAATAATATTGAAGGGTTCCCATTCTGCTTTTTGTTATTTTCTCACATTTTTATAAGGTAATAAAGTAGGGAATGTTGAATGTTGTCAACATTCAACATTCAACAAGGGAGAGTAGTAGTGGACTATTGTGTTGTTTCCACATTAAAGATTTCAAAATAGACTTTAAATGAAATTAAGAACATAGAAATCTGTATATTGAAGACCATTCTATCATATATAGGTATGTTGTACATAGAGTGCAAAAATCAGCACAAAGTGAGAAAAGAATGCACATTATGAAGTTGGTGATGTAACAGCAAACAATGAATTAATGGATGGTTTTCCTTCAATGAGTATGTGCAACGATGTGGACTTATATTTGACAATACCTGAGCACACACACAGACCTGTGAAATTACCTTTAAATGTCATATTCAGACATCATATGTAAATGTGTGTATTTCTCTATCGTGCAGAAACACACGTCATGTAGTCACTCACTTTATCATGCACAAATTTTTCACGCATCCCTATTTTCAGTATTGGCTCGCTCACTCTCACTCCGACACACACACACCGAAGTTAATTCCTCTGATTACTGGTTTACACAACAGCACAGGTGGCCCGCCCCAGGCTCTTTTTCCATCCCCTCCTACCCAACCAGAGAGCGAGAAATGGAGAGGCAGAAAACTAGGGATGAATGTGTTAACGTGTGAAAACATAATGAAAGTTGGCCTGAAGGTAAAGACCGAGGATTACAAAGTGAATCCAGGCTCAGCAACCAGCTGGAAGACTTTTAGGTTGCACACACACACTTGATACAGTACCATATTGTGGTTTATGTATTCTGCACTGCTTAAAGCTGTGTGGGAAATGCGGCCAATAAGATGTGTTAACTCATATTTGGTGCAGGAAGGAAGTGAAGGTGAGAATGAAAGAAGATGATGATGATACTGGACAAAAAGAGCCTGATTTGCATTGAGGGCTTATGGTGTCAGCAGTAGTTATCATTAACATGTACACATGCAAAACCCCGCAACTCATTTATTATTAAATACGGGGATTTGACATACGTTTTAAAGTTTCATGAATAACACGTTGTTTCGTGTTACATCATTTCCCCCTGCCGTGTGTGAGTTACGACCCCAGGTAGCTGACATCTTTCACAATAACAACACATAACTCAGCTTGCAGTCTCTCTGTCTCCAAGACCGCCATCGGATGCCACCCTCCCTCCATGATATCCATTTCTTAACAGGAAACAGACACAATAACAGCATGTGCATTTATGTATGCATGGATGTGCACGTGTGCACAAATGCCTTTGTGTGCATAGGATTACATCACACGCCTGTATGATCCTGTTTGTGCAAAATGTGAAATGCATTAGCAGCACAGTTCTGCCTGTCTGTGTGCCATCTCAGAGATTCACTTTATTGATCTGAAAACTGACCATGAGTGAGTGCACTTAGCCTGTAGGGGAAAAAAAAAAAAAAATGAAGGCTAAGGGAAATGGTAAAATGCACAGTTCCCTCCATGGTTTATTTATCCCTTCCTTGCCACTGGGACATACACCATTTCCAGAAGCCCTTGTGTTAACGATACACCTCCACCGCACAAGAATGCATATACAAATAAACCGGACAAACCATAAGCAAACAAAGAGCACACATGACCACAGATGCATAAACAATATCGCATAAACGGGAAGATAAGCTTGGCCTTGTAAACTTGTTACCAACTGCAGCACATAACTACACATACACACAGACATGAAAAGCCCCATAATGACTCTAAACTATAGACTTTCCCTTTGATACAACCACCTCAACAAATCAATGGGATATTACTACCCTAGCGCACAATGATAACACGACCCTCAACATTGATTGTGCAACTGCCTCAGAGCTCTTTTGTTTGTCATATTAAAGCCACTGACAGGCACTTTATCCACGGTATTGATGCATCCATAGCCCATTTATAAATGCCACCTGATAAAGCCACAATTTCCTGCTTTAATCAGACTGCTAATTGCAACCTCAGGACCTATCTTATTGAGAAACATGGAGATGAAGGGGGGGGNGAGAGAGAGAGAGAGAGAGAGAGAGAGAGAATGACAGAACGAGAGAAGGGGGCAAAGCAAGGAAGGGAAGAGAGATCAGACTGGTTGCTAGTCCTTAATATTTAGTCTGATTAATGACAAACATGTAAAGAAAGAAAGAAAGAAAAAGAAAAAAGAAAGAAAAAACAAGCAGGGATGATGGATGAGGCGTGCAGGCCGCCTAATTTGTGACCGGCTGTTCACACCTCTCCGCCGAGGAGGCGCCCTGCTGTGCGAGCAGTGTACAGTTCTGATTGCACTGATGTTATGGAAGTGACGCTCTCTAACTCACAACACCTGGCTCTCCGCTCCAGCCGGCCTCCCAGCTGCACCGCCGGGCGTGCAGGCAGACAGGAAGTGAGACGAGGTNCCGCTCCAGCCGGCCTCCCAGCTGCACCGCCGGGCGTGCAGGCAGACAGGAAGTGAGACGAGGTGGAGGGATGGAGGCTTGGCACAGGAAGAACCGTGAATTTCTGCCCTAGTCTTGAACCTTCTGCTGGTTCAACATGATCGGATGACATACGGGCTCGCATACAGATGTGCCTCTATTATACTCCTACATGTGCAGAATACACTGCAAGTACTGAAATGCGACGTACACTCTGAAACAAAAAGAACAACCACAACAAAATGCAAAGACTTTATGCAGGTGGTAAAGCAGCTTTTAAATAATCTTTTCCTCGAGCTAATGAAAGGTTCACATAACGAGACCCACTTATGACCTATTTCTATGTAGCATGTAACCAAAATATATTGATAACTGAAAAAAAAGACATTTTCATTGAGGTTTTATCCAGATATTTTTGTACTGACTGTTCCATTGCATATCACTCTTTGTTTTTGATTTTGTTGAAGCCAATTTGGCAAAAGTTATGGGTTATAGAGCTCTGTGAGGCCTCACTGAACCAGACTTCCTTCAAGATGAGTGTCCATCTTGGGGNGGGGGGGGGGGGAAGAGTATTATGGGTGTCCTTTTGACCCCAAAGTGGGTACACCCAGGGGCGGATCTAGGGTTAGTGGAGATCCAGGGCTGAGCCTAGATCTTAGCCCAGGCCAAAGCTATTTTATATCTACCAAACTAAATATAAATTTTGAGAAATGCTTCAGAAATGTAACAAATCATGTTACATCTTTTAAAAAGTTAAATGAAGTTTAAAATCTTTTAAAACGAAAACCTTTACAATGATCTAAGCTGTGGAACTATATGGAGTGTTATGTCCGTTCTGTCCACCAATTCAGTCCGGCCAATCTGTTCACAACACTGTGGTTCCACCTTGGCCATGAATTTGGGTAATAATTACAAAAATTCAAAACACACTATTACAAAAAAGATTAGCGCTGCCTCTGGGTACACTTATTTAAAAGTACATAGCTACAGTTGGAAACTAAGGCGTAGGATGTAATTAAAAAGGGGATTGTCTCTGAGGTGTGTGTGCACGTGTGTGTGTGTGTTTAACATGCAGCACACAAGGTTGACCCTTACCCAGGGAATCCCGCATTGTGTGAAATAAATTAACTTAAAGATGAATTACACCATCAAATCTGTTTGGCTATGTCTCTCACACACACACACACACACACACACAGTATGCAGCACAAAAAAAGAGCATTCACTCTTCCACTGGGGAAAACCAATGCACTCATAATCAGATGTATGTGGTAATTAAAAGCAGGAAATCAGGGCAAATCAAACCATGAAGAGATGAGATATGATGATATAAGCATGACAGCACAAAGACACAGGCACAGATTCATAAAACATACAAACTCACATGCATACATACATATTATTCATAACTAAAATGTGACATTTGGGTCAGGAAGCTGAGGCTGCTCTACTGTCTTGAGTCTCTCAAAATAAACTATAAATTCTAAATGTATTTGATATTGCTGAATCACGTGTACAATTCACTTAAAAAAACATTAAAAAACAATATGAGTAAAAGTAAGCAAAAAACCTACACTGAAATGACATTTCTGTCAATGGAGCAACCTGATAGCCAGTTCATGTCCTTGTTAACTTGTGCTGTTTTGACTTATGCTCATGAATTGAAACACTAAAGTTAAGATTTCAAGTTTTCTTACTGCCTAATAAAAACTTTACCTTAAATTTTTACTTTATACCATGGCACCTTATTAGGTAACAATTAAACATTCTGTTAACTCAGTGTTCAGAAAATCCAAATTTCTTCAACATCAAAGCAAAGTTAAAATGCTGATGGTGTAAAATCAACATCTGCTCAAAAAAAAAAAAAANAAAAAAAAAAAAAAAAGGTATTTAAAGATGTCTTTTTTTTTTAACAGTTTACTACAGAGCCCCTTAGGGGTCATGTGTGAAAAAAAAACAAAAAAAAGCAATGCCCCTAAGGGGAAATGGAATGAAAAAAATGAGTTGGAGGTTTAAAATTTTTTTTTTTTCCTCTTTGTTCTCCTTGTTTGTTTTTTTCTCTCTCTTCTGAAACGTACTAAAAATATATGATATGATCACATGTTCAAAGCTACAGCGCATGCAACGGAGTTGTTTTGCTACTGTTTAAGTCAACTCTCGTAAAAGAATTAACCACTATAAATGCACAAAAATACACTGTTGGAACTGCCAAACACTAGAACATTGTCAAAAGTAGTAGTGAGTTAGTGACTTTATTCACTGACTTGTTTTTTCATAGGAACTTGTAGTGTGTACAGTCACAGACATGTTAGCTGCTAGCTAGCATTAGCATTTAGCTAATCGGAAATTGTTCCTCAAACAGTAGCAAAACAGCTCCGTTTCATGCGCTGTAGCTTTGACCTATTTTTAGTACATTTCAGAAGAGAGAGGAAAAAAAGAGCAGAAAAAAAAAAACCCAGGAGGAAAAAAAAAAAA